>JAVTVY010057372.1:0-28755 GCA_036873755.1 Hanleya hanleyi | reverse complement strand
TCTCGGGGTGTACATTCCTATTTGGGGGATGTTCGCGTCATCTGTGACGTCATCGGTGACGTCATCGGTACGAGTAGTAGCGAAAGTGGACATTTTCGGGCGGTACATGAAGGTATTTGGGATCGAGATGGGCTATTCACGGTTCGAATGCGTCCTCGAAGATGTCATCTTGTAGTTCTCGGGGTGTACATTCCGATTTGCGGGATGTTCGCGTCATCTGTGACGTCATCGGTGACGTCATCGGTACGAGTAGTAGCGAAAGTGGCCATTTTCGGGCAGTACATGAAGGTATTTGGGGTCGAGATGGGCTATTCACGGTTCGAATGCGTCCTGGAAGGTGTCATCTTGTAGTTCTCGGGTGTACATTCCGATTTGAGGGGTGTCCGCGTCATCTGTGACGTCATTGATGACGTCATCGGTACGAGTAGTAGCGAAAGTGGACATTTTGTGGGTGCGTGAGGGTGAGTTTGATGTAGAGATGCACCATCCTTAGTCCGAATGCGTCGTGTGAGGTGTCATTTTGTAGCTCTCGGGGTGTACATTCCGAATTGAGGCATGTCCGAAGCATCTGTGACGTCATCAATGACGTCATCAGTAGGAGTATTAGCGAAAGTGAGCCTTTTGGGGCAGTGCAGGAAGGTATTTGGTGTAGAGATGGACCATCCGCGTTGCGAATGCGTCGCGTGGGGTATCATGTTGTAGCTCTCGGAGTATAGACCCTGATTTCAGGGATATTTATAGCATCTGTGACGTCATTGGTGACGTCATTAGTACAAGTTGTAGCGAAAGTGGGCCTTTTTTAGCAGTGAAGGATGTTATTTGGTATAGAGATGGACCATCCGCGGTCCAAATGGACCGTGTGAGGTGTCATCTTGTAGCAACGCCCACCAACACCATTCTTAATGCTTCAACGCCCTGGTGAAATAGCTCAGAAGCTCTGATATTCCACGGAATTGTCACTAATTCTTCGAAATGCGGTGATGCCCGTCAACGCCCGTCGTTACACCTTAACACTCTAACATAACGCCATGATATAGACCAGAGAGAGAACAACAACAGCAACAACAACAAGGATGACACATGAGAGAACAACAACAACAAGAAGTTTTTTTTCATATAGTTTATTCTCCCCAATGTTACATCATACCCACGCTGGGGGGAGCCGCGTTGGGTATATTTGCAATTCAAGAAGATTCTTGTCCAATCAGAGGCCACCATTTGCATGTTTCATATTCGTTCCTGTCCGTTAGATGTATTCTTGTCCAATCAGAAGTCTCCATTTCAAAAGTGCCATCTGAACCGTTTATTCTAATCATCGTCGGGCAGGCCAGGATACCGTTGAGGCAACATATCCTCAGATAGTTGTTTGCGCATTCTGAGTATCTATCAGTGCATGGGTGAATACTTTCATCCGATGGAGGTGGTGGTCAGTTTAACCACGAAGAACGCAACATTGGTCATTATCTCCACTATCCACTTGGTATTACAATTCAAGAAGACTTGTCCAATCAGAGGCCACCATTTGCATCTGTCATATTCGTTCCTGTCCGTTAGATGTATTCTTGTCCAATCAGAAGTCTTCATTTCAGAAAGTTCCATCTTCGGCCATGTTCGCTTTGAACCGTTTATTCTAATCATCATCGGGCAGCCCAGGATACCGTTGAGACAACATATCCTCAGATAGTTGCTTGTGCATTCTGAGTATCTATCAGTGCCTGGGTGAATACATTCACCCGATGGGTTGGTCCGTCAGCTTGGTCACGAAGAACGTAACATTGGTCACACTGTCCACTGTCCACTTGGTGTTGGGGCGTTGCAACCGGGCCCATTCCAAGGGATCCACAGTGTTCAGTTTCTCCAGCATCGTCTCTAGCGACACTCGGTTAATGATGGTAAACGGTTGGTCAAATACCCGGATGTTACTGCTCGGGTAAAAGTATCGGACTTGGACTGTCTCTTTATGCTGCAGCACATAACCAAACGCCAGATTCAATTTGAAGGCCGTAGTTTGATCTTTGAAGATGGCTTCTACGTAGCTACGTAGACGGGCGAGGTCGATCAGTCGGAAATTGTAGATATCTTGAATAGGGCGATGACGGTGGAAACAGTGCCGTATCATGGACCAATGGCGCCGATAGATGTCACTCACTGGATGGGCGCCCTGTAAGAGATCGCTAGGAACATTTATGGGCTCGTCCAGAAAATGTTCGATGTTGTCAGGCGTGTGACTCGAAACCGTAACGGTGGGGTCCGGCTGGATATCCAGGCTCTGAACTGTGGGTATAGACGGGCTCTCCTTCATCGCATCACCAGTGGCATTCGTCTCCCCGGGCTCATCTTCACAAGGTCTGACCTTCCGCGGCTCCTCCTCAGTAGGAAGTTGTCGCACATGCCATGGTACCGGGGCATGAATCAACCGTTGGTGTCGCAGCAACTGACTGCGTCGTTTGAAGAGTTGACCACAACCGTTACATTGTTCCGTCGCGCCCTCGTGGAATGAGCGTTCGTGGCACAGTAAATGATCCTCCCGATTGAATGACCGGCGCAGGTTGTACAAGTATACCGAGCATCGTTGTGGGTGGAGGCCTCGTGGCGTCGTAAATTATCTAGACGAGTAAACAGCTTCTGGCAAGTTGTGCAAGTGAACATCTTGGTGGTTGACAGTGTCTGATGAAACGTCCAGGCCGCTTCCCTTTTATAGCACGCTAGCTGGTGATCTATTTTTAGCACACTCAGTTCAACTATCCCCAAGTCGGTCACCTCCGTACCGTCAACGATCAACATGTAGACATATAGAGTATGTACGGCATGTTATGGTATTCATCAGTGCATGAGTGACGCATTCAGCCGATGGGAGTGGTCGGTCAGCTTGGTAACGAAAAACGTAACATTGGTCACACTCTCCACTGTCCACTTGGTGTTGGGGCGTTGTTGTTGGGCCCATTCCAAGGGATCCACGGTGTCCAGTTTCTCCAGCATCGCCTCTAGCGACACTCGGTTAATGATGGTAAACGGTTGGTCAAATACCCGGATGTTACTGCTCGGGTAAAAATATCGGACTTGGACCGTCTCTTTATGCTGCAGCACATAACCAAACGCCAGATTCAATTTGAAGGCCGTAGTTTGATCTTTGAAGATGGCTTCTACGTAGCTACGTAGACGGGCGAGGTCGGTCAGTCGGAAATTGTAGATATCTTGAATAGGGCGATGACGGTAGAAACAGTGCCGGATCATGGGCCAATGGCGCCGATAAATGTCCCTCACTGGATGGTCTTCGTGTAACAGATCGCTGGGAACATTTATGGCTTCGTCCACGAAGTGTACTTTGCCCTCCACGTCGTACAAAATCTGGCCCAAGGTCTTGTCGTCGGAATTTGACTGTTGAATTAGGGCGACATCATCATCGGCCCTCGTGCGATGGGTGGGAGTTCCCCCTGTTTCGATATTGATGCCTACGGGCTCTTCTATCTGCAAACGTGGCTGCGGAACAGGGTGTCGTGTGCGTTGGTGTCGCAGCAACTGACTGGTCAGTTTGAAAAGCCGACCACATTCTTCGCATGGACGCTTGGGTACTTCATGGCGTGCACGTGTGTGGCGCTGTAAATGATCCGGGCGCTGAAACGACAGTGTACATATCGTACAGTTATACCGGGCGGTTCCTTCGTGCTTGGTAGCCTCATGGCGGCGCAAGTCGTGCAGACGAGTGAATGATTTCGAGCACGTAGTACAAGTGAACATCTTGGTGGTTGACAGAGTGTCTGATGAAACGGCCAGACCGCTTCCCTTTTATAGCACGCTAGCTGATATCATGTTCGGGCACTTCCGTGTCTCTTCGGATGTAAAAGTGCCCGAATGTTTACGAATGTTCCACCATTCCGGACTTCTATCAGGTCCATGTCCAGAAGCTCTCATACGCCGCCATTTTGGAGCCGCCATGTTGGATCCGCCATTTTGGAACCGCCATCTTGGATATGTCCCATAATGCACCGGGTCAAAATACTCGCTTCTGATTGCACGAGAGCTCTGTGACGGATTTTAAATACTCGCTTCTGTTTGGTGTACGTCGCTAAAGGTGACCGGAACTGACCTTTGACCCCGGCGCGCGCAGTGTAAAGGTTTCCACCGCGACCTCGCCCGTCTACGTAGCTACGTAGAAGCCATCTTCAAAGATCAAACTACGGCCTTCAAATTGAATCTGGCGTTTGGTTATGTGCTGCAGCATAAAGAGACAGTCCAAGTCCGATATTTTTACCCGAGCAGTAACATCCGGGTATTTGACCAACCGTTTACCATCATTAACCGAGTGTCGCTAGAGATGATGCTGGAGAAACTGGACACCGTGGAACCCTTGGAATGGGCCCAACAACAACGCCCCAACACCAAGTGGACAGTGGAGAGTGTGACCAATGTTACGTTTTTCGTTACCAAGCTGACCGACCACTCCCATCGGCTGAATGCGTCACTCATGCACTGATGAATACCATAACATGCCGTACATACTCTATATATGTCTACATGCTGATCGTTGATGGTACGGAGGGGACCGAAGAGACACGGATGTTACCGAAGATGTCACGGCTCGGCCCTCGACTTGGGGATAGTTGAACTGAGTGTGCTAAAAATAGATCACCAGCTAGCGTGCTATAAAGGGGAAGCGGCCTGGACGTTTCATCAGACACTCTGTCAACCACCAAGATGTTCACTTGCACAACTTGCCAGAAGCTGTTTACTCGTCTAGATAATTTACGACGCCACGAGGCCTCCACCCACAACGATGCTCGGTATACTTGTACAACCTGCGCACGGTCATTCAATCGGGAGGATCATTTACTGTGCCACGAACGCTCATTCCACGAGGGCGCGACGGAACAATGTAACGGTTGTGGTCAACTCTTCAAACGACGCAGTCAGTTGCTGCGACACCAACGGTTGATTCATGCCCCGGTACCATGGCATGTGCGACAACTTCCTACTGAAGAGGAGCCGCGGAAGGTCAGACCTAGTGAAGATGAGCCCGGGAAGACGAATGCCACTGGTGATGCGATGAAGTCTATACCCACAGTTCAGAGCCTGGATATCCAGCCGGACCCCACCGTTACGATTTCGAGTCATACGCCTGACAACATCGAACATTTTCTAGACGAGCCCATAAATGTTCCTAGCGATCTCTTACAGGGCGCCCATCCAGTGAGTGACATCTATCGGCGCCATTGGTCCATGATACGGCACTGTTTCCACCGTCATCGCCCTATTCAAGATATCTACAATTTCCGACTGACCGACCTCGCCCGTCTACATAGCTACGTAGAAGCCATCTTCAAAGATCAAACTACGGCCTTCAAATTGAATCTGGCGTTTGGTTATGTGCTGCAGCATAAAGAGACAGTCCAAGTCCGATACTTTTACCCGAGCAGTAACATCCAGGTATTTGGCCAACCGTTTACCATCATTAACCGAGTGTCGTTAGAGACGATGCTGGAGAAACTGAACACCGTGGATCCCTTGGAATGGGCCCGGTTGCAACGCCCCAACACCAAGTGGACAGTGGACAGTGTGACCAATGTGACGTTCTTCGTGACCAAGCTGACCGACCAACCCATCGGGTGAATGTATTCACCCAGGCACTGATAGATACTCAGAATGCACAAGCAACTATCTGAGGATATGTTGCCTCAAAGGTATCCTGGGCTGCCCGATGATGATTAGAATAAACGGTTCAAAGGGAACATGGCCGAAGATGGAACTTTCTGAAATGAAGACTTCTGATTGGACAAGAATACATCTAACGGACAGGAACGAATATGACAGATGCAAATGGTGGCCTCTGATTGGACAAGTCTTCTTGAATTGTAACACCAAGTGGATAATGGAGATAATGACCAATGTTGCGTTCTTCGTGGTTAAACTGACCACCACCTCCATCGGATGAAAGTATTCACCCATGCACTGATAGATACTCAGAATGCACAAACAACTATCTGAGGATATGTTGCCTCAACGGTATCCTGGCCTGCCCGACGATGATTAGAATAAACGGTTCAGATGGCACTTTCTGAAATGGAGACTTCTGATTGGACAAGAGTACATCTAACGGACAGGAACGAATATGAAACATGCAAATGGTGGCCTCTGATTGGATAAGAATCTTCTTGAATTGTAAATATACCCAACGCGGCTCCCCAGCGTGGGTATGATGTAACATTGGGGAAAATAAACTATATGAAAAAAACTTCTTGCTGTTGTTGTTCTCTCATGTGTCATCCTTGTTGTTGTTGCTGTTGTTCTCTCTCTCTGGTCTATATCATGGCGTTATGTTAGAGTGTTAAGGTGTAACGACGGGCGTTGACGGGCATCACCGCATTTCGAAGAATTAGTGACAATTCCATGGAATATCAGAGCTTCTGAGCTATTTCACCAGGGCGTTGAAGCATTAAGAATGGTGTTGGTGGGCGTTGCTACAAGATGACACCTCGCACGGTCCATTTGGACCGCGGATGGTCCATCTCTACACCAAATAACATCCTTCACTGCTAAAAAAGGCCCACTTTCGCTACAACTTGTACTAATGACGTCACAGATGCTATAAATATCCCTGAAATCAGGGTCTGCTCTCCGAGAGCTACAACATATTACCCTACACGACGCATTCGCAACGCGGATGGTCCATCTCTACACCAAATACCTTCCTGCACTGCCCCAAAAGGCTCACTTTCGCTAATACTCCTACTGATGACGTCATCGATGACGTCACAGATGCTTCGGACATGCCTCAATTCGGAATGTACACCCCGAGAGCTACAAAAATGACACCTCACACGACGCATTCGGACTAAGGATGGTGCATCTCTACACCAAACTCACCCTCACGCACCCACAAAATGTCCACTTTCGTTACTACTCGTACCGATGACGTCATCAATGACGTCACAGATGACGCGGACACCCCTCAAATCGGAATGTACACCCCGAGAACTACAAGATGACACCTTCCAGGACGCATTCGAACCGTGAATAGCCCATCTCGACCCCAAATACCTTCATGTACTGTCCGAAAATGTCCACTTTCGCTACTACTCGTACCGATGACGTCACCGATGACGTCACAGATGACGCGGACATCCCTCAAAATCGGAATGTACACCCCGAGAACTACAAGATGACACCTTCCAGGACGCATTCGAACCGTGAATAGCCCATCTCGACCCCAAATACCTTCATGTACTGCCCGAAAATGGCCACTTTCGCTACTATTCGTACCGTGACGTCACCGATGACGTCACAGATGACGCGAACATCCCTCAAATCGGAATGTACACCCCGAGAACTACAAGATGAAACCTTCCAGGACGCATTCGAACCGTGATTAGCCCATCTCGACCCCAAATAACTTCCTTCACTGCCCCAAAATGGCCACTTTACTTACTACAACCAACTGCGCATGCGCAGATTAACGCAACATGCATTCAAAAACACACCATTCTGACTCTACCCCACACAAGCTTCACTTTGACACCTCACACGACCCATTCGAACCGTGATTAGCTCATCTCTAACCCAAAACACACCCCCCTACATAGCACCCAAAATGCCTGTTTTCTATGCCACGGCCGAGGAGCTGCGCATGCGCGGGCTGACAGACACGGACGAACCATTAGGTGTAGTCAAGTGCTCCTCCACAAAGAGCTTCAAAATAAGACCTCACTCGACCCCATTGGACCATTAGGGACTCACCTGAACTCCAACATGTCCACCCCAGCGCCCCAGACCTATACACTTGCCGCCAGCCAGCTACGGTATAGGCCTACCCGGGCCTCCTAGTGATGACTTTTTCCAAAAGAAATTTCACCGATTCGCTCCTAACACCTTCCTATCGTGTTCTAAATGACGGAGACAGGTAAAACAGAGACCCCACAGCCACTACCAAATGTATAGAAGTGGGTTTCCCAGTAGGATAAACATTGCACCTATACCCCAGTAGCCAGGATATATGGGGCTCGGTGACTTTTTCAAAAATTTCACCGATTCGCGCCGGGACACTTCCTATCATGTTCTAAATGACGAGACGTGAAAAACAAATCCAAACAACCCTACCGCAAATGTATAGAAGTGCGTTTCCCAGGGGGACAAACATTGATCCTATACCCCAGTATGGGACTATATGGGGCTATAGCGTACTTTTTCAAAAATTTCACCGATTCGCTCCGGGGACACTTCCTATCATGTTCTAAATATTGAGACAGGTAAAACGGGGACCTCTCACAACCCTACCGCAAATGTATAGAAGTAGGTTTCCCAGGATGGTCCTATACCCCCCATACCCCATATAGGCATTTTCCCGTAATTTATGATAAACTCCGTATTCCGTATTTTTTCAGGAAAGATTTTACATACACCCACCCTGGAACTAAGGGGAGATAACTCTATTGATAGACAAGCCCCGTTAAGCCCGGCGACCTATATACCCCCCATACCCCATATAGGCATTTTCCCAGGTTTTTCGATAAAGTCCGTGTTCCGTATTTTGTTTTTCAGGAAAAATTTTACATGCACCCACCCAGCCATCAAATACCCCTTCACCTAGGCTTCACTTTGATACCTCACTCGACCCCATCGGTCCACTAGGGGCTCCCGTAGCTCCAACACGTCTATTTTCATACCCTTCGGCCACCGCGCATGCGCAGAATGCCCATATTTCAACCCCACACCCAGTCCATTAGATGCCCCTTCATGAATGCTTCACTTTGATACCTCACTCGACCCCATCGGTCCACTAGGGGCTCCCCTAGCTCCAAAAAGGCTATTTTCATACCCTTCGGCCACCGCGCATGCGCAGAATGCCGATATTTCAACCCCATACCCAGTCCATCAGATGCCCCTTCACATAAGCTTCACTTTGATACCTTACTCGACCCCATTGGTACATTAGGGGCTCCCCTAGCTCCAACACGTCGATTTCCATACCCTTGGGCCACCGCGCATGCGCAGAATGACCCTAATTTAACCCCACACCCAGCCCATCAGATGCCCCTTCACGAATGCTTCACATCGATACCTCACTCGACCCCATTGGTCCATTAGGGGCTCCCCTAGCTCCAACACGTCTATTTCTATACCCTTGGGCCACCGCGCATGCGCAGAATGACCCTAATTTAACCCCGCGCCCAGCCCATCAGATGCCCCTTCCCATAAGCTTCACCTTGATACCTCACTCGACCCCATTGGTCCATTAGGGGCTCCCCTAGCTCCAAAACGTCTATTTCCATACCCTTGGGCCACCGCGCATGCGCAGAATGCTGATAGTTCAACCCCGCGCCCAGCCCATCAGATGCCCCTTCCCATAAGCTTCACCTTGATACCTCACTCGACCCCATTGGACCATTAGGGACTTCCCTACATCCCAAAACGGCTATTTTCATACCCTTCCGCCACCGCGCATGCGCAGAAGGCCGATATGTCAACCCCTCACCCAGCCCATTAGATGCCCCTTCACCTAAGCTTCACTTTGATACCTCACTCGACCCAATCGGACCATTTTATCTAGGGACTACTTTTTCTCCGCGGAAGCTTTTTCCCGAGACCGAATCACCGCCAAAACCGCGGCCAAACCGCATCACCGCGGATGAATACATCCTGAATACATCCCCTGCAACAATTGGAACTCTCCTGGATTGGAGGTAGCTTTTGGTCCTTCTGCCGGAACTATATTGCATTTGACCTCTGTGACCCTCCCGTGACCTCCCTAATATGCAAATTTTTGAGGTCAATTGGACCTGATTGAAGCTTTACATACTACTTAGGTTGATTTTAGGTTGCAGTATCATGGTAATGCAAAATGGCAAGCCCGTCACTAGGATTTTTAAAGGGGGTGGTTGGATGGGGGGAGGGGTGCGAATGTTTTCAATTTTCAATTCAGGAATGCGCGCCAAGAGCGCGCCCTTCCAAGGGGGTCTGGAAAATTTTGAATTTTTACCGTTGATTTACAGCATTTTAGCGTATTTTTACGGCTAAATTGGGATTTGATATTTTACACAAATGTCCTATTTCCAATGTACGGGCCAAAAGGTGGTTGCGTTCGCACCACATGCACCATGGGTAATGATGGGTCTGAATGGTGCATATCTTGATAACAGATAATAAGAACACTTTTGTGGAGTATAAATTTTCAGTACACAATATCTGAATTTTGACCAAATAAAATACCTTCAATCAGGAAAAAAAAGAGTCTTATGGCTATGTTAACAGTTAGAAACTGGACAATTTTCCCAGCCGATACACCAACGTTCTTTCCTTTTACGCCAATCAATACTTGTTTAGAATGAATATGACAGCCACATGGTAAACTATTCTCTGTATTTAGGAGGGAAGATGAACGCACACACAGAAGAGGGTCCAGTGGTACATCCACCATTAGCAGTGAAACGGGAATCTCTTGAATGTCATATGCTTACAGACCCGGAAGAATTGCAGCCACATCATCCACAAAATGGCTATGTGGATTCATTGATGAAAAGACAACTGGTTACATGTAAGCAAGAGACCTCGATACTGAACTCGGATATACCAGGGCGAACGATTCACAATATGATCCAACAACAGTCATCAGAACACAGTGTAATGGTTAGCGCTCGGGACTCGAAATCCAGGGAGCCGAGTTTTGCTGATGTCATAATAAAGGCAGAACCCCCAGTACATGATTGGCACAATTCTATAATCTGCGCATCAGCTGAGCAAGGACATGATAATCGACTCTTTGTATCGGTATCGATTTCTCCAATGAATGTAATAAAGAAGGAGGACAAAGATGAGTTTGAATCCGCTAAACCAGAGTCTAACAGAACAGTTATGTCTATGGCGGCAGGCACTGGAGAACATGAAGTAAGTGGTAATGCAATTATATGTACAGTGACACCTGTGAATACTGACACCTGGGTGAACTGACAAACCTCTAAATACCAGCATTATCCATAGCACCAATACATAAATTTGAAGTACTGAAGAATTTTGAACCTTGATAAACCAAAACCCTGTCAAAACTGACACTATAATCTGATCCCAAAAGTGGTCGGTTTACACAGGTTTACTGTACATTGTTTAGACCCAGCAGATCTCTCTTTCTGAAGTAGCTGAGATCTAGATATAAAACAAAATGCATGACATTTAACTGACTATTGCATATCGCGCGAACTAATCAGCTAATTCACATCACAGGCCCGCAAAACAAGAGTTTTGGGGGGAGTGGACGGTGGTATTACGGTGAAGTGTCGAAATATGGGGTCTATATATATTGTAGTTTTATATAAAGCATGGGTTATATATAGAGACCCCATATTTCGACACTTCACCGTAATACCACCGTCCACACACCTCTCCCCCACCCCCCCAAAAACAGTCTTGTTTTGCGGTCCTGTGTTCACATACCTGACATTCTTGGGAACCTCCGTGCCTTGCCTCTCGCCAGAAACATTTCAAAGGGTATTTCTTGGGGTATTTTCATCCATGACTGTTGTGTCCTCTTTTGAAGTCTTGTTTCAAACCAGCTTAGTAAACAATCGTTCCGGTAGTGAGAATGCACTCTTGAAGATGCCAGTGCTTAGCCATGTTATTCTGTGGTTCGACCTGACACCTGATGACGTATGCCCCCTACATCCATGACAATCAAATCCCACTTCTATCCCTTGATGCAGTGCAGGCGGCTCCCAACATCCATGGCAATTAAATGTCTGGTGGGGATCTTTATACAATTCAATTAGCCTGTCACCTCCCTCATGTAACATGACATCAACTTAATTGCCAGCGCGAGGTCCCTGGACCGGCACAGCCGGAAGGACAAGCTTTAATTGTTCGTATGTTATTTTTGAATGCTCGCTGTGCTCATCTGGATGCTTATCTGGTTAAAGCCCATTTGTAATTCATATAATTCAGTGTCGTATTCAACAGTTGTCTCAATTGAGTAACTTGGGTAGAATGTACGTTCAGTTGGTCGCAGTCAAGTCATATGAAATGAACGTAACGCACCCTAGATCTCATATATAGTTTATGCATTTGCATATCAGAAAGCCTAATTTTCAATTCACGCACAGTGCTCGATCTGCAATGACTCCGTGTATCACACGGTAACTGGCTATATGTTGTATGTGTCCAATCATCTAAATGACTGACTGTTTCATGATTCGGCTTACCTGACTCTAGAATCATTATGCATACACGCTTTCATTCTACTGTAAATGGACCATAAAGATTTGACCTGTAGGCGAAGGCATTCTTCGAGTAACGACTGCATGAATTCTGTATTGAGAGCTGTGAAGTCCATTTGGCGTTACACGGAGGATTAGACATTGATCAAGTGCATGCCTATCGTTTTATGGTGTTGCATAGAGAATCCCCGGACGACAACAGCGAAATACAATTGACAAAGTCCGATGGAGGTGTATTACCAGTCTTTTCTCCATGCTGTTGTGGGCCATTAACATTTAAATGAGATATCTTCTACCAAAGCCTTGTTTCTTGTTTATTCAGTTGTACAAAGACAACGCTAAAACTGTTATGAGCGATCATAGTGAATCCCGCCGAATAGTGTTTATTTATTTCGCTCATTGCATTTTATTATAAATAAATACAAGGTATATCGGCTCGAGACAACTAACGCCAAAAAGTCAATCGGCGACCTCAACCATTTTTTTTATTTTTTAAATCTGACAGAGCGAAATTAGACACCAATGGCATCGCTCAGTAAACTCTCTGAACTGCCATCATTTTCTTTGTTCTTATTATTTATTTTCTTTATTAACACACTTGTTAACCTAAAATGTATATATGTTATGATTGTGGTTGTATTTAATTTTGTTTTATTTGTAACGATTTCATATATGTATTGTTCACCTTCCACCTTGTGCTCTTCCTGTTCTGTGAAACTGGGTCAGTTATATATAGTACAGTATAATATTGATTGGCATTATGGATAACCAGAGTATGACCACGGAGGACGTTCCACTCACCAATCTACTCTCATGTCTTCCTTTCTTTCATGATCCAACTCCAGAACATACCGAAAATATATCTGAACAAACCAACATTATTAATCTGGAATTTCTTGAAAATATGTGTTTTAATCCCATTGACCTAAATGACACTGAAAACAGCAAAACTGTCACAGATGACAATGAAAATGAATGTTTACACTGGAATAACATAAATAGGCACCAGTCTAATTATTTTACTGAAACATCCTTTATTGAACATCCCGATATACAAGATACTACTCATAGCTGTACACCATTGTCATTTTTACATTTAAATGCTAGAAGTATTAAGAAACATTTTACAGAAATCACCGGATTTCTACACAATCTTCAATATCAATTTTCTGTTTTGGGTTTTTCTGAAAGTTGGCTAAACCCCTCAACCGAAATGATTTATGAAATACCCGGATATAAAGCTTTTCCAGCATCGAGAAGTAAAAAGAAGGGCGGCGGCGTCATTTTGTATGTAAATGAAAATATTAAAATATGTAAAGAACGCGAAGATCTATCAAATTGCGACAAAGACGGTGAATATGAATCCCTTTTCATTGAATTAGAATTTAACGGTACTAAATATATTGTAGGAATATGTTATCGACCTCCTGGAAAAAACGTCACCAAACTAAATTGTCATCTGGAATCACTTCTAAAAAACAGAGATATTGAAAGAAATAAATGTGTTTTAATGGGCGACTTTAACATTGACCTTTTCAAAACTGAAAATCATGGACCGTCCAAAGAATTTCTTGAAAACCTAAAATCAAATTACTTTTTCCCCCAAATTACTAAACCAACCAGAGTTAAATCTCATTCGGCAACTCTAATTGACAATATCTTTATCAACTTCCACGAGGATAATCTATTATCCGGGATATTCCTAACTGAAATTACTTCCATATACTAAAATCCGAATCACATTACCGTCCCCCAGATCAAAACCTGACCTTTCGCAATGTTATTCCTGAACGAAAACACTTATTCATCCAAAGAATTAAAGATACTGATTGGGAAGATGTCATTAATAGTGATGATACTAACACGGCCCTAGATATATTCGTAACCAAATTTACCAAAGAATACGACGACTGTTTTCCGTTAATCACAATTAAGTCACCAAAGAAAAAAATCATCAAACCTTGGATCACCCATGGAATACTGAATTCTATCCATGAAAAAAACAAGTTATATCGAAACTATCTAGCCGCACAAAATGAACACACACATAGGCAATATAGAGCATACAGAAATAAATTAAATCACACCATAAGACTATCTAAAAGGAACTACTTCGAGGATAAATTTAATTCCAGTAACCAAGATATTAAAGGCACCTGGAAAATTATAAATCAGTTGATGAATCGGAAAAACACTATTCAGTCACAATCAACTTTTGTAGTAGATGGACAAGAAATATCGGACAACAAAACAATTGCATCAAAATTCAATGAATATTTCAGCTCAGTAGCCTCAGATCTGGACTATCAAATTCCAAATAATGCACCAAATTTCAAGGAATACTTGCAAAATCGCACACAACAATCATTTCAATTTCCAAATGTAACTCCAGTGGAAGTAAAACAGACCATAACGCAACTAAAATCAATCGCACCAGGCATTGATGGTATTCGCACCTCACTAGTCAAACTTGTTTCTGACTATATTTCCACTCCCCTATCTTTCATCATGAACTTATCGTTCACTACGGGTCAAGTACCAGACGTCCTAAAAGCTGCAAAGGTAACACCTATATTCAAATCTGGGGATCCATCCAATTTATCTAATTATAGACCAATATCTGTTTTACCTTGTTTTAGTAAAATACTCGAGAAACTTTCTGTGTCAGCCATATTAGATTTCTTGGAGGCGAACGATATAATTTCTAAGGATCAGTAGGGCTTTAGGGCAAACCACTCCACCTCACTTGCAGCATGTTCATTGTATGATAAACTTATTACCGCCAAGGAATCAAAAGACTATAGTATAGTCACATTTTTGGATCTTTCGAAAGCTTTTGACACTGTCAATCATAATATTTTACTTTCTAAATTAGAACACTATGGTTTCCGTGATACATCAAATAAATGGTTCAGTTCATATTTGTCAGGCAGATCACAAAGTATAACTTATAACGGATTTTCCTCTGAGCCTTTGCCCATCTCTTGTGGTGTGCCTCAAGGGTCAATTCTTGGACCGATTCTTTTTCTGATTTATATCAATGATATCAGTACTGTTTCCAATATACTGGAAATCATATTATTTGCTGATGATACAAGTACGATATATTCATCACGAGATCCTCTAAATGCTATCAATATTATGTCCCAAGAACTGGAGAAACTAAACGGATGGTTTTGTTCTAATAGACTATCACTTAATGTAAAGAAATCGAAATATATGATCATTAGACCCAATATAGCGCGTGGGGTACGACAGGCTACCGCTGTGCCACCTTTACTAATCTGTGGTGCTGAAATTGAAATGGTCGCCGAGTTCAAGTTTTTAGGTGTAATTTTTAATAACAAATTAAACTGGATTTCACACATTAATTATACTTGTAAAAAAGTTTCGAGAAACATAGGAATTATCAATCACATTAAGAATGCAATCAACAAAAAAACACTCTACGTTTTGTATTATTCATTGATCTTTCCATATTTTTCTTATTGTAACATTTTGTGGGGAAACACACATGCTACTCATTTACAGCCTTTAATTATACTTCAGAAACGGGCATTACGAGTCATTACCATATCCCAAAAACTTGACCATACGGAACCTTTATTCAAGAAGTTGAACATTTTAACCATACCCAAGTTGAACCTATACTCATCTCTGCTGTTAGTATATAAGTTTGTTCATTGCCCCCACAAATTACCCATGAGTTCTAGACATTTTTTTATAAAACAATCTTCGGTTCATTCTTATCAAACCAGGGGTCATTCTTTTAATTTACAAAGACCTTTCTACCAAACCAATTTATCTTTCTACACTATTAAAATTATAGGACCTCATGAGTGGAACAAGTTACCCTCCACAATGAAATCAATTACATCCATGTCTCTATTTAAATCTAAAATCAAATCATACCTAATTGACTACTGACCGATTTTCACAGCAACATTGGAAATGGATTTCTAACCTTAGTCTATAATTTTATGCCATCTTCCTTGCAGTTTTATATTATATTAGGGATAGAACAAGCCCCATGGGGTTTTATTCCCGCCATACAATTTTCTTTATATATGTTATGTATTTATATCTCTTTCATAAATGGTGAATAAAAATCAAATCAAATCAAATCAAATCAACTGCAAGTGGTTTCTGATTACCACCTTAATAACAAAAAAACATGTCTTCAACAAGATCTTGTCTTTCATCACCAATCCATGACCAATCTGTTAACTCGTTTCTATCACACATACAGTTGGACAGCAGTCTTATATGCTTTGATCATTTCGTGTGTCAGGATAGGTGTCAGGATTTATTAAAAATGATTAAATTTGTGTGTCTTCTTAGCCCACCATCACGATGGTGGGCTGTTCAAATCAGTTTTCGTCCGGGGTCCGTCGTCCGTCCGTCCGTCGTCCGTCAGTCCGTCCGTAAACAATTATTGTTATCGCGATTTTTCAGAACTACTGCATGGATCTTTCTCAAATTCGGTACACAGGTTCCCCTTGGGGTTTAGTTGTGCAAGATACCTTTTCTCCTCCGATTCGTTAATCCAATATGGCCACAAGGCGGCCATCTTGGATTTTCCCATGAAACTTTGTTATCGCGATTTCTCAGGAACTACTGCATGGATCTTTCTCAAATTTGGTACACAGGTTCCCTTTGTCTAGTTGTGCAAGATACCTTTTCTGGTCCGATTCGAAAATCCAATATGGCCACAAGGCGGCCATCTTGGATTTCCCCATGAAACATTGTTATCGCGATTTCTCAGGAACTACCTCATGGCTCTTTTTCAAATTTGGTACACAGGTTCCCCTTGGGGTCTAGTTGTGCAAGATACCTTTTTTAGTCCGCTTCGAAAATCCAATATGGCCAACAGGCAGCCATCTTGGATTTCCCCATGAAACATTTCTGTCATGAATTCTCAGGAAGTACTGCATGGATCTTTCTCAAATTTGGTACACAGGTTCCCCTTGGGGTCCTGTTGTGCAAGATACCTTTTCTGATTCGATTCAAAAAATCCAATATGGCCACCAGGCGGCCATCTTAGATTTCCCCACGAAACTTTGTTATCGTCATTTCTCAGGAAGTACTGCATGGATCTTTCTCAAATTTGGTACATAGGTTCCCCTTGTGGCACAGTTGTGCAAGATACCTGTTTTGGTCCGATTCGAAAATCCAATATGGCCACCAGGCGGCCATTTTGAATTTCCCCATTGAAAATTTGTTATCGTGAATTCTCAGGAATTGATGCATGGATCTTTGTCAAATTTGATACACAGGTTCCCCTTGTGGTCTAGTTTTGCAAGGTACCTTTTCTGGTCCGATTCCAAAATCCAATATGGCCAGCAGGCATGGATCTTTCTCAAATTCGGTACACAGGTTCCCGTTGGGGTTTAGTTGTGCAAGATACCTTTTCTCCTCCGATTCGTTAATCCAATATGGCCACAAGGCGGCCATCTTGGATTTTCCCATGAAACTTTGTTATCGCGATTTCTCAGAAACTACTGCATGGATCTTTCTCAAATTTGGTACACAGGTTCCCTTTGTCTAGTTGTGCAAGATACCTTTTCTGGTCTGATTCGAAAATCCAATATGGCCACCAGGCAGCCATTTTTGATTCCTCATGAAACTTATCGTGATTTCTCAGGAAGTACTGCATGGATCTTTCTGAAATTTGGTACCCAGGTTCCCCTTGTGGTCCAGTTGTGCAAGATGCCTTTTTGGTCCGATTCGAAAATCCAAGTTACGCTTCAAATTAATACGATATTCTCGAGTTGTGACATTGCATCACAAGAGTCGGCGGATCAAACGGTGGGGCATATTCTATATATTGACTATAGAGAATATCCATACCTTCACCTTCTATATCAGGTAGTTCAAATGATTCCTAATTAAGATGTATTTCTACAAATTTTAAATCAGTTTACTTTAGTCCATGCCGTTGCAAGTGAACTGCCCCACCGTTTAGTCTGCCGACGGGTCGGCTACACAAAGGGACGTCACTCTTGTGAAACGTAGACTACTGCATGTTTTGATCCAATGGAGATAATCAGGATTCAGACACTTTCAAAGTTTCAACATTACTGCACGGAACGGATCCCTTCAGTATTAAGTTTTGTACCATCTTACTATTTTCGAGCATGGTATCTTAAAAGAGATTTCTCAAACTAGTCCAAGTAAACATAAAAGAATTAGCATTCCTTCCTAATTATAAAATCTAAAGTATGTTTCATAGCTCATGCCAAATTGTCAAATAGATTTGTCTTGACTTCCAGTACCCAATGATGACACGTGCAAACAAATGACTACAAAACGAAGACGAAGGATCCTGCAGACAGTCACTTTCAGACTAACTTTGCTCATTTCACTTGTACTATAACAACCGACATCAAGTACAGTTTCTAGAAATCTTGAAACTCCTGAAACTTAGAAAGATAATATCTTGGTGTTTTCCAGTGTCCCTTTTCGATCTTTTTTTCAATCAAATTCGAAATTCTGCAAACAAAATTACAAATCAATCGTTTGTTCTTAGTAACAATGGACAAAGGGATCCTCTTGTCATTAGCTTATAATTATCGGACGATGTTGGGCGACAAGATCCTTCAGGATCTCTCGTTCTTAAACTTGAGCCTTAGGTGTTTCTTGTCCATGACAAAAAACATTTTGTATTTTTTTTTCTTTCAGCTGACGGCTGTTGCTGATGCCACAGGCCCTTCCTCCTCTGATTTCCAGTGAAGCTGCGATAACTAGTGGCAATGATAACCTGGATGGTGTAGCATTGGATGCCACACTAATGGGTGTAGAAATTTTCTCATCTGTGTTCACGCGAAGCAGCTCAACTGATTCACCAGTTGGGTCAGTGGGAACAAGCTCGAATATAGCTACAGATAATGTCACTGAAGGATCAGAGACCCATGGTGTAGTTGATACTGGGGGCTTGGATGCCACACAAATGCAGGGTGAAAATGTTTCGGCCATGCCAGTCCAGAAAAGCTCAACTACATCTAAGTTATCGGCTCTATCAGTAGGGACAAGCTCTTCTGTGGCTACTGGAAACTTCAATGTACTATCTGAGGCTGTTGCAGGTGATGCCGGGGACTCGGATGCTGCACTACGGAAAGGTGAAATCTCCTCAGTTGTGCTAGTGCTGACCAACTCGACTGTTGCCTTAAGAAATTGGAATGATGGAACAAAGACTGAAGAAATCCTAAACAGTTGTTCGACTTGTGAATATAAATCCACCAAAAAATATCAACTCGTCATACATATGAAGGAAAACCACAAGCTACACCTGTGCTCGTTCTGCGACTTAAGTTTTGCTACGCAAAAGGCCTTCGTTGCACACCTGAAATAACACAGTGGGGAAAAGCCTTTCATGTGTAGTGTGTGTAGTTATAAGTGTGACCAGAAAATAACAAAAGATAGCGCCGGGCGAAGATGTTAATCTCCGTGAAGTAAACGTCAATCATTGCCAGAGAAAATTTAGAAATTGTCGTGATTGGCTTATTATGGGATCTCCCAGAATATCGGCGAACATTTCGCACGAAGTTTTCATAGCGTTACGTCTAGAGGGTATTCCCCTGATTTACCATATCGTTTACCTAGATTGACTACTACATAGCTTATTTCTCCAGGATTCCAAATATTTGAACATATTGACCGTGAAATCGATAGGTCTGAAATGATCTCGATCATGTCAAATTGAATTGATGAAAGACGGTCTCCATTTTCAAAAATTTATTTTTACAGAAGTTCAAAATTTCCAATAAAGTAATAACTTTACCGATTGGGACACACAACCAACAAAATAAGTGCCTCAGTTATTTTTCTCAAGTTTTTGTCTAGACGTTATTCTGTGAAACTGTATGCTTTTTTTTCAATTTAACATAATTGGATAAAATACGATGGTCACACATTGAACATCTACATGTATATCTCAGTAAACAGGACATTATCTGGAAAACCGAATCACCGCTATTTTCTTTACACGTCAAACTAACCAGGAGACATTTCGAACTCCCATGATTAATACTTTTCGTGAAATAAACGGATTTCTTTTTAAAACTGGAGCCGAGATATGAATTTGAAGCGATAAACATATTAGAGGTCAATTCAGAATTGATAGTGATTCTTGGCACTAATCGTGCGTCGCAATTGTGAATGGTCAGCTTAAGTACGATGTTACTTAATAAGGAATGATAACTAATGTTTTACTGTTTTTTGTTTTGTTTTTTTTTTTACGTAAATTTTGACTCCCAGGTGAGATGCAATCAAGAGCAACATATAAAAGTGGTGAAAAAATGCCTGGGTACTGACACTAAGTCAAATGACCCCACAGCCCAATATCACAAAAAAAACATCACAAGAACCAAAAATGATCTCTGCGATGATTCGCACCTTGGCCAAGCGTTTCTTGTAGCTGTTCATGTGGACATCGGCCCCAGAGCAGGCCTGAGCAGCAATAGGTTTAAACATCCAATAGTAATGACTCAATAGCCCAGTCAAGTCATCGGATGGAAAGGGGTGACCTGTATGACCATTAGAGAGAAGAAACCATCCAAAAGGACGAAATGTTAGTATTAGAATTCTAGTCCTTAATTAGTAATGCTAAAATGCTGGTCCGTAAGGCTGTGATGTAAGAGAGAGAGAGAGAGAGACAGAGAATTAAGGCTTAATGTCGCGTTCAGCAATATTTCAGCTATATAGCGACGACCAAATAAAATTCTAAGTATTCAAGTTAGTAATCAAACACAATGAAACACACATACATTAAAACTTATGCAACAAACCGATTTCTCTCCAATAACCTATTAAAGATACAGTCTTCTTTCACACGACTAAAAAGATCTTTTAAAGTAGCTGCTCGATAAAAAGAATCTCTTAAAATCTATACAGTCGATAATAATATGTTTCACTGTGAGATCTTTTTTCGTGGGCTGTGATACATGAGTCAGTGACGTTCTATGCGGGAAAAGAAACAAAAGCGAGATATATTTGGATCGGGTTGGCGATGGAAAATTTCACATTGTTGTTATATTTCCTGTCAAAATAGTTTGTGCTAAACCAGAATAAAGTTCGCAGGCTGTAAAACTCACTCAGCTCCTATCATATGGCTGAGTAGGCTCGAGTATATAAGATCCTCTAGTTCAGCGTTCCAATACATAAAGTGTTGTATATAATTTACTTCATTCAATGTACCATTATTCTTATAGCGTCGGATTGTATACGACTGGTTAGAAGGTTACAAAGAATGGGTCAACTTTGCGGAAGATAAAGTGTCTTATATAAACTTAATTTTACATTGTAATACAGCACACGGTGAACCGACATGGACAAAAGGAGCGCTATTCCCATGTCCATGTCATTCCGCAGAAATGAAAATTAACACTAGACTTCCTTCATTACCGGAGTCAGTGGTTGTGGGTTTGGCAGCCATTTTGTTACCCAGGCGGCCATTTGGATTGTTTATATACATGAAATAGCCATATTGGGATTATATCGTGTATATATTCTTGACGCCAGACGATGTGAAAGATGCAGATCCTTAGTCGATTCGATTGTACATAAAACATGTGAATTAGCCCCAGTTTCCATAGAAAGCAGCTCCAGCAGTACTTATGTAGGGAAAACTTATGCTGTAAAACCCCATAATGCCAGTGGTCTAAATATTACCAGCGGCCTATATCAAACTCGATCAAATCTTCCCAGGTGCTAAGCATCAAAATAATCTGCACAGAACATCCTGGTGCATTGCGTAAAACCGCATTTTCCTCAAAGATTTTCAATTTCAATTTTTCAGGATTTAATCCTATTTTTCTCTCTTTCGTCTTCTTCTTTTGTCCTCTGTCTGTTCTTTCGTTTTCTGTTCTTTTGACCTGTCTGCACCCAATTTAGAATTGTCAATGTAGCTGTGTTAAGTATATTGTGGATGTGAATATGGAAATAAGAAATTTATATTCCCTATATTATACACAATATATCATATTTTCATTCACGACATTTTAAAGCACAATTATTCAGTAAAACTTTTGAACACGATTTTTATTTCTCCACTGGGGAAGATATGTTGCCGAGAAAAGGTCAAGAAAGCAGGGCGTATTCCAGACCTGAATTCTAAGGGGGCTGCAAAGGAGATTAATACCTTGGGCGACTAGGCGTAACCTAATCATCTTATATAGTCCCGACACCTGGAGATGAAGATTAAAAAATCATAAGGTATTGTAAGATGACAATTTGGAAATAAAGTCTGCTTTTCTTCACAGATACCCATTCAAACGACTGGTATTTTGTGTGAAATATTTATTGGTGTCAGGTGCATTTTTTTTATGTTCAAAGACGGAAGCAATATCACCTTTCTCATTGAAAAAGGGCAATTCAGTACAAACGCACTGTCTCATAATTGTGAGATTCGTGACATGTGCGACACAATGCCGAACAATATTTCTGGATGTCTAACAGAATGCTGTACATGTAATTTATGCTAATGAAAAATTAGAATAGACACGTATCTGAAAGAGATTTGACAAAAGAAGGACATACATAAATATTTAGGGATTGCTAGCTATGACAGACACTCCAAAGATCGCCGTCTGAAGAGGTGACAGTCGGAATATGAACTAATAGTTCGAGCGTTCTCTCTTCGGCCTGGCCTTTGACTGCAGGGTATGTACTACCATATGTTTGTTTGTCTTTGTACATGTAATTCAACCAATTCCTTGCAATCTAACCATTCTATGTCCTCAAGTTGACGGACGAACAAGAAATAGTGAACAAGCATCAGCAAAATTTCACAGAATCAGCATGTCATGTGCTTTGTTTTGATCACACTTGTTGGTTGTCAATATTGTTGATTTTTGAACCGATATGATTTAAGTTATCTGTAAACGTCAGTAAATCGACCAAAATCACAATTGGAGCGATATGCAAGAGGTGGGAAAAATTGACGTCTGGCGACTAAAAATCATTCATATACGACTCTACTGGAGAGCTTAAAGGTGAACTGTAAAACTTTTAACTTTTTTCTAAAATGTTGCTTACATACATCTTGTGTGACATAACTGTTATACGATTTTGGGATGAATATATTTTGCTAACTTGTACTAAAAACAATATTAATGTTGTCCTGTTATAAATCCGTATTGAAAACTTACATCGCTTGTCTCTCTTTGCTTGTAGAACGATATGACGTTATACAGGTCTCCTTCATTCAAGTTTTAGTCACATGACGTCATGCTACGTCGGATGAATGAGTGAGGACCACCAACTAATGGAAGGCAATCGATGAAGTTTTCGAAAGTTTTGGCTCCCGTTTTCTGGTGGTATAAGATTTGACTTATGGTATACTCGGAAGAAGAAAATAATCCACAAATTATTACCACACATAAACAACTATAACTACAAAGGCCTTGATTTCTGACATTTTAACAGAATATTGGAGCTTTGCAGTTCACCGTTAACATAGGCAGTTCTGTTCTGAAAAGAAGGCTTTTCACAATGTGTTCTATCAGTAAGCTCTAGACAAAATCATCTTGATTATCTTCATTATTCCACTTGGGTTTAAGAAATAATGTTTTCATTGGCGTGCTCAATGGTTATTTCACGCACAGTTAGCCCGCGCCCTAAAATTTATGCGACAAGAAATACTTCATCTCTTTAAAGTTATGGTATCACAAATAAAATAATAGCTGGGATATCAAAATCTCGATGTTACAATTATTATCACTTGTATAGCATGATTATATCACCACACAGGGCACATAAACCCGGTTATTTATTCAATCCGATGCCTCTGAATTCAATGATGACAATTTGGTAGATGTTTTAGAATTGCTCTTCGACTCAATTGTTGTTGTTCACAACATATTATTATGTATTTACAGGAAAGTTCTCGTGATGTTTTGGTATTTGTGCTTGGCTGCTCTGGTTCATCTAGGTCATGGTATTTGCCCGAATGGTTGTACCTGCACCGATGTAGCGAATACAGATTTGGTCGACATTGAATGTTACGGTTCCACCGTGATTCCGAAATTCCCAACCAACTCGCGCAATGTACGGTTAGATTATTGCGACCTTGAAGAAATGCCCGCTGGTGCCTTTTCTGGCGAAAAATTGCCCGATTTGAATAACTTATTTCTGTTAAATTGCAAGGTAAAAGCGGTTCGCCATTTCGCGTTCAAAGGACTGCGGGGTTACCAATTCATAATCGATTTGAACATCATTGATGTCCTCGAACCTTTTGCCTTCTACGATTTGAAAGTCAGTGCCATCGATCTCAATATGAAGTTAGTGGATACTATTGAAACTTCCACATTTGTTGAGCTAGAAGTGAGAGGCCGACTGGTTTTTTGGACACATAACGTTGATGTTATACACAGTCGAGCCTTCGCGAACATATCGGTTGGTTATATTTTTTACTGGACCGAACCTGTAATACGGAGCATTGAATGCGAATTATTCGATGACGCTAGGAACATTGCTGAGTTCGAGTTGCTCAACACGCTTAATCAAGCAGGCATAATTGCCCTTCCTTGTGACAGTAGTCTGTGCTGGATTTTCGCTGATAGCCAGCTGAGATTACGAGAAGTTCTTCGTACGCGTCCTGGTCTGTGTTCAGAGCCGACTGAGTTTCAAAACTTGACTGAGTTTGTATCGCTTTCAACGGAAGCGATCGTCTCGCTTTGCGGATCGGATCCGCCATCTTGTGAGCTCCGGCCAGCACCTCCACTTTGTGACTTCACCACAGAAAGACTGGTCAACGCCACATGCGTACCACTGCAAACAACAACAGAATCATCCCTGGCCACGAGTCCTACTTCTGCCGTGCTAGCAACCACATCTGGATTCGAAGGTAATGTTATTCCATTAATGTTGACACTAGGAAACAGCATGCCATAGTCGTGGGAGTAAAATTCACATAACCGCGTATGCCGATATGCTTAGTGTATCCCACCCAAAGATGAAGAATGATTCATGTGACGTTCTGTATCTCAGCCAGGGGACCGTTGCACGAACTGTGCGTAAGCCTAAGTCAGTGCGTAAGTCATACTTAGCGTAAGCGTAGCTACGCCGACCCATGTCACAAAGTCTTTAAATTTACGCAAAGCCGTACGTTATTGCGTAACCTTAAGTCTGCCCGAGAGTATGCTTAGCGTGAGCGAATACAAGAGTTACGATCCTTAGCCTCACACGCAGATTGCTCTGACGTGTAATTATCGAGGTTAAATATTTACACACTGGTCAATACCTTGTATCCAATACTAATTAAACATAAATTCCAAGTGATATTTATTGCAGAGGCGAAAATCTGGAACTTACGCATTGCGTAAAATGGATATGTAACAACGTCTGCCTTGCTCGAGCGGTTTTATATAAAATTATCGGGTGCTGGGACAACACCATTTTTCTGGCTGTGCAAGCTGACACATTATTCAATTGCAACATTTGTCCATTCACAGGAGACTTTTGTCTCATTGATGGTGTGCGATATGAGGATGGCATGTCCAACCCATATAGAGATTGTCAGAGCTGTCTGGTTTCAGTCAGCATCACGGCATGGACATCTGCTCCAAACATACCCACGATACTTGGTAAGTACTCAAGACTGATATACCGCATCGTGCCTTTCCTTGAAGTTTGTTCATATTATTGTCCTGCGCCACTAAGTGGTGGGAGGACTTGAAAATGCTAGCCGTCCGTCCTTCCGTTCGTCCTTCCGTCCGTCCGTCTCACATATTGTGAACGCGATATCTCGAAAACAATTTTACCAATCGACTTCAAACTTGCGAAGATGCTTCACATCAGTTAGACAGCCAATGGTATTGATTTTCACTGAGGTGCGTAATCCAAGATGGCTGCCATTGACCATATTGGATTTCGTCCGTCCCGCATCTTGTGAACGCGATATCTTGAGAACAATTTGACCAATCGACTTCAAACTTGAGAAGGTGCTTCATATCAGTTAGATGGCCATGGGTATTGATTTTCACTGAGGAACGTAATCCAAAATGGCTGCCATTGACCATATTGGACTCTGTCCGTCTCACATCTTGTGAACGCGATATCTCGAGAACAATTCGACCAATCAGCTTCAAACTTGAGAAGGTACTTCACAAAAGTTAGATGGCCATTGGTATTGATTTTCACTGAGGTACGTAATCCAAGATGGCTGCCATTGACCATACGCGTTCAAATGGTAAATAGCTGATTCATGTGACCTATGGTAGGGTCAGGCTGCCTAAGAAGTAAAGACAAACTTTCCTATTGCTCACAATTATGAGACTAGTATGATAAATTAAGTTTATAAATAAAGAGAAATGCTCACTGGTCCAAATCCTGTAAATTGTTGCCACATAATTGAAACCAGTATTACGGCTCTTACAACAGCGTTAACTTTCAACATTAGCATATTACTTTTAGAATGACAAAGAAATCTGAATATTCATTTCATCGCAATGAAGAATTGGCAACGGTGTTGTGTAAGACTCACGAAATATAATTGACAAAGGATCTGCTGCAAGTTGTATTGTCAGTCTTTTGTCTAGGATATTACCTTTTCAATGGGAGGTCTTACACCAAAGCCTTGCCGAAGAATTTGTTCGGCAATATGCTGCTCTTGTCAATTACTATGGTTCGTAACGGGGAGGGGGAGGTCCAGTTTCCAACACCAAGCGAAAAAGCTCAATTCCAGGTCTCTCACCAGAGAACAGTAAAACACAGGTTTTACTCACCCCCAATCTTCCTTAGAATGTATAACACAAATACAGCCCCAAATCTGGTTTCTTGTCGTGCAAAATGTGTAGTTTGAAGCACAAAAATTATCACTTTCATTGTCAAGTCTACGAAGCAAATTTCAGGTCAAATATACTACAAAATACAATGTTAAATATATAGAAAGATGTCCCAACACTTCGTTGAGGTTTGACCATCAGTTAAAATGGTTTAGTATAAACAAACAACGTACAATTTTCATTTCAAGTCCAACCACCCGTCTGACTGCAATTTGTAAACACAACATCCCATACATGTGAGGAGGTCATATGAATCTCTGCCATGTGTGAAGAACTACTTTTCTCTGAGGTGGTGAAGTTTTATATTAAAGGTGTAATAATACATCACTTTTTTACCCAATGAGAAAAAGAATGTGGCAGAGGTCAATGGTAACTTTCTTCACAATTGTTGAGATTGTATTTGTAAATTGCTGTCAGAGAGGTGGTTGGTATTTGAATGAAAATTGTAATTTATTTGTTTACATTAAGTCATTTTAACTGCTCGTCGGACCTCAATGAAGTGTTGAGACATCTTTCTATATATTTTAGATTGTATTATGTAGTATATTTTACCAGGAATTTGCTTCGTAGCTTTACCTATGAAGGTGATATTTTTCATGCTTCAAACTACACATAATGCAGGACAAGAAGTCAAATTTGGGGCTGTATTTGTGTTATACGTTCTAAGGAAGATTGGGGGTAAGTAAAACCAGTGTTTTACTGTGTTCTGATGAGAGACCTGGAATTGAGATTTTTCACTTGGTGTTGGAAACTGGACCTTCCCCTCCCCCTTAATCGAACATAGTCTTTCAGCCGAAGTCGTTGTCTTTTGTTGTCGAATGTTTAGTCTCATCCAAGTCATGTTCATTTCCACTGCATTCGTCCATGTAGTTGGCCAGATAATGAAACGCTTAAATCAGGCAGCACGGCATGTAGTGCCACGTGAAGTTCACCTCAGCTGCCTTTTCAAAGACTAATATTGTTGTGTGTCAAGTCGCAATCAGATGGCACAAAAGCAAATTTACTCGAGTTTAGTACTGTTAATTGTTGCGTTTTATTTCCGGCGGCGCAGCGCCGCCGGATTTCTGAATTCGCTAAACATGGGAGCGGCCATCTTGATATTGGACGAGTAACAGCTGTTTTCTCGAGCCATACTTTCACAGACGTGCCGTTGAGTGATCCAGCTAGTTTTAGATCGTAAAACGACAGGATTGTATCACCCGTTCGTGGTTAACAAATTAATATTAATTCTGTTATAATGAATTCATCGAATAAATGTTCTTTAGTACTATTTTATTATGGCTGAGAGACCAAGTCGATGACCATACATGATGAAGTTATTCACCTGTACCATGTGTACGTCTGCAGCAAAATGTTTGAGATTGAACTGCGAGTTACTAAAAACTCGAAACAGTAAAACACACGGATCGGATTGATGTGTAGAGAAAGTCGATCTAGGCTTAATTTACAATGACACACATCAATAAAGAAGTAGTGGCTTGATGATGTATCGCATATAATGCCACAGCGCGAACTCTTACATCAGGCTATGTGAAATGACCTAATACGTCAACCAGAGAACAAAGTCCTAGTTTGACATGCGGTTCATGTGCCCATTTTACGATCAAGCACTTAACTTCCGGCTAACCCCACACATCCCAGGTGGGTCCTTGTGCGAACTACATTAGTCAAACAAATCGATGTGGGTTTTTTTCAACGATAATGGTGCATCGTGACCTGTATTCACCAGTGGCATACATAATTTGCTTGTAATACGAAGATTATAAGCTACAAACGTT
>JAVTVY010057371.1:0-29287 GCA_036873755.1 Hanleya hanleyi | reverse complement strand
AAATTTGGAAACTTTGTTTTGATATTTTTTGTGAGTGAAATTTTATAGAAACATTTTAAAATAATCACAAATCATTTCTCGCTCAGTCATGTACAGTGACCAATCAATGCTCACCGGAAGTGAATGCAGAATTGCAATCTCTTGACTAAATATTGCAATGATGATTTGTGACCAACACAAAACAGACTGATTGAAAGTCACCGCTTAGCTCAACCCGCCTTTCAAGGAACGAGCATGTCCAAAAGCATGGTACTACAAATATTAGCTAGTTAAAAAAGGAAGAAAAATGATCATGGGTCAAGCACAAGTAGGCATGGCGTATTCATCATGTAGCTTAATGATGCTGTACCTTGATGTTCGTGGTATGGTTATCTCCGACCAAATGGACTGTAGCTTGCTGAGTGGTGGATATTCAGACTAGCTCTCTGTAGGTATTTCTAGGTGAGATTGTGCTCAAGTATTGCAGAAAATTTTATGGAAGCCAGATGCCTGATGGCTGAGCATGAGAAATTTTTTGTCGCAAGAAGAAGCTTTCACTGCGAGTCAAGCTGACGTGCTTGCAAAATGGCGGCGCCCATGTACAAGTGGGAGGCTCTCAAATCTGTTGGTCAGCGATTGGATTATGCTTCTTCATTGTGTGGCGGAATACAGATACTTGGTGGTTATTCACATTGGTAAGCCACCCCTGTCTAAATTGTAGGTGCGTCAATTTGCAGTAGAAAGATAAGACTGCTTAACTTGGTTTGGCCGGAGGAAGGCAAATTATATACTGTATTTTTACCTGTAACGCTGCACTTATTATCAATGTAGGCATGCGGAAGGCAGCTGGCGCTATTTTTCCGATGATTTGCAGAACAAGACTTTCGGGTACATGAATTATACTTGCCCAGACTGTCCTCCTTTTAAAGGTTCACGGAGTGGTTGTCCCTTCGTGAGTGTGGAGAGCGGAGAGAAATATAAAACCAGAAAATTTACAGCGTAGGTAATCAGGATGGCCGAGCGGTCTAAGGCGCTGCGTTGGTTTGGGACTTCGAAGTGAACGGACGTGTTTTTTCGAGGCTCCGTATTAAGCAGTTTACATTGTGGCGTTGTTGTTGTTGTGTGACTGATTTACATTCGGTGCTTATACGCGGGTTGTTAGTTACTTTCCCAACCATGGCCCCCAGGGGGCCATGGAAATATTCGCAACAAGCAAAACATGAGGCGATATATGAAGGATTTTACCATGTCGGTGACTGGTAGAGATATCAGAAAGATTACAGCCGGAGTTGTGATTGATGCCGTAGAGAAGGAATGTGGAGCCGGATCTATCTATGCATGTTTGCCGAAGGGTGAGTGTTTTGAGATTACACTGGCTGATAAACTATCAACGGAATTGATGGCTCAAGGATTGTTGATAAATGGAGTTAAATTTCAATGTACCGAAATTTTGCAGAGAAATCTAGTTGTTTCCTTCCCAGTTATGTCGAGGACTCTGAGATAGTGGAAAAATTACAAGGAATGGGGGTAGAGGTGCTGTCGGGAGTGAACCGAAGGTTTCATAAGGGAACGTCTGTTGCGGACGGTACAAGATATGTTTAGACAAGAAATTACCAACTGGTATGAAAAGCCTACCCTATTCCATGAGATTTAACACTGTGAATGGATCGGATTATTTCCGTACAATACATGACGGGCAAGTGAAAGTTTGTTCGCTGTGTTTTTCGGATGAACATTTGTTCAAACAGTGTCCACATTTCGTGTGTTTCTCCTGTGAGCTTCAGGGCCACGTTAAACGTGCGTGCAAGACACCAGTCTGTGAACGCTGTGGAAGAAAAGGTGAAAAGTGCTTTTGTTCTCCCATTGTATGTGACGGTTGTGATAACGAAGTTTGAACATGTGAGCAGCTCGATACATACGAAGAGAACCACTGTGACTATTGTCACAAAATGTACGCCTTTTGTGTGTGTACAATGGAGACAATAGTCAAACCCACCATGAAGACGACAGTGAATGCGCGGAGGTCAACAGTGAAACAATGGAAACGCAGGAAACAATCAACGAAGGAGACGAAGTGTCTGGCGTGGAGAGCACTGCTGCTGAAAATAACAGCATTACGCCAGATGACCAGTCAACTGACGGTGAATGTATTCAGCGTGAGGAGCCAATTAAATGGGATGAACTAATTCCGACATCAAATGACGACGATTTAGATCTGAATGTTTCATTGGATGCCATGCCAATCAACAACAATGATGACAGATCGGAGGTAGTACAGGGGCGGGGCTCAAGGGCCCAATCAGGAAAGGAGGCGGCTCTAGCTGGTGATAACTGTCCAAAAGGCGACTCGTTGTCCATGAGGACGCGACGTAAACGTCTATGTGTTCAACCGAATGCGACAAGTGCAAAGATGAGGAATCGACAAGACAAGACTGTTTAAATGGCGGGTTGTAATAAATTACAAACTTTCTTCATCATGGCCGTCATTTGCTCTTTGAATTATAATGGACTTAGAGATTTGAACAAAGTGAAACAGATTTCACAAATGTATACATCCGATATCATGTGTTTGCAAGAAACGTTCTGGGACGATTCAGTCATTGAGACAAATAAACTGTTGTTTGATGGCGTTGTTCATTATAGCAATTCGGGAACGGGATATAAAGGTGTTGCAACTGTTGTGTCACGCAAGTTGAATGACTATATGAAATCAATTGATAAAGACAGTGAAGGACGTTTTTTGAAAGTGACAATTGATTTTGGTGACTGTGAAATTGACAAAATTTGTTTTTCTTGGCGTAGGTGTGTGAAGGGTGTCATGCAACAAAGCAGAATTGATTATTTTTTAATAATACGTGAAATGACTCCCATGATTAAATATACGTTTGTGCGATACACGACTTTTAATGACCATAGTTTGATTTGTTTGAAGTTAAACTTTGATACTGTAGAAAGAGGTCCGGGTTTATACATTTTTAATAATTTATTATTGTCGGGTGATGTGTTTTGTAAGAAAGTGAATGATTTAGTAGACGAGCAATTATCTTGTCCACTGTATATATCTGAAAAACTTATTTGGTGGGATAACTTAAAATGAATCCAAAATCAAGAAACTAGCCCAATGTTATGGTGCTAATCGTAAAAGGGAACAATACAGAGTTATTAATACCATTCAACGACAATTGGATAATGAATATCGCAGAGCTGTCACTATATCCAACTATGACAACAGTCGAATTGTAGAGCTGGAAAATCAGCTGAAGGTTTATGAAAAAGAGAAATGTGACGGGGCTATTTTAAGATCTAAGGCTCAATTCATCCATGAAAATGATAGAAATACGAAGTATTTTTTAAATCTAGAAACATATAGGCAAGGAAACAAAGTTATTTCTGATATTACGGATGAAGAAGGAAATGTTGTATCCGACACAGAATCTATTTTGGATGTGATTTTTAATTTTTACAGCAAATTGTATGGAAAGGATGATATTGATTTTGACTGTCTCAATAATGTGTTATCTGAATTAGATGTGTCCCTTAATTCAAATGATGAAATGTTATGTGACTCTGAATTGAATATAGATGAAATTAAGAATGCTTTGGGTGGTATGTCAAGAAATAAGAGTCCGGGAAACGATGGACTAACTGTCGAGTTTTACTTGCATTTTTGGTCCACTATCGGGCCTATATTTCTTGATATTTTGAATACTGCTTATGTGCAAGGAGAATTATCTCGGTCCATGAGGTCTGGGGTAATTACATTAATTTATAAGAACAAGGAAGACAAATCCGCTCTAAAAAATTGGCGTCCCATTAGTCTTTTGAATGTGGACTATAAGATTGTTTCGAGATGTATGGCAAATAGATTGAAGCGTGTTATAGGTTCGTTAGTTTCTCCTGATCAATCCTGTTGTGTGCCTGGTAGAGATATTGCGGACACTGTATGTAGCATTCGAGATGTATTAACTTATCTCGAAGAAGATAATATAGAAGCTTATTTCATTAAACTTGATCAGGAGAAAGCTTTTGACAGAGTTTCCCACGACTTTCTTTTTGCCACACTGTCAAAATTTGGTTTGGGAATTCTTTTATAAAATGGATAAGGATGTTTTATACTGACGTGCGGAGCTCTGTCAAATGCAATGGTTATGTAACACGTAGTTTCGGCGTGCAAAAATCTGTAAGACAGGGCTGTCCAATTTCTGCCATGCTATATGTCTTAACGGTGGAACCATTAGGGGCATTGTTAAGGAAATGTCCATATATGACTGGCATAGCAATTCCAGGTTCTAATAATATCTCTAAATGTTTTCAACACGCTGATGATGCAACGGTTACAGTTAAGGACAGAGAGTCTGTTAAAGTTGTAGTTAAGAAAGTTAAATTATATGGAAAAGCCTCAAATGCAAAGTTGAATGTTGAAAAGTCTGAAATTTATCCGGTATGTTCTGATGATTTGCCTGATAATATTGAGGGTATTCCAATAAATAGAGATTTTTTGCATGTTTTGGGGGTTTGCTTGGGTACTAACAAGCAATTATGTATTGAGAAAAATTGGAATGAAAAGTTTAAAAAAATTAAGGTGCTTTTAAATATGTGGAGACAGAGAAATTTGACATTAAAAGGTAGAGTCACGGTAATACAAACGCTATTATTGTCAAGGTTGTGGTATGTAATGGCCGTGCAATCTGTAGGAGAGAAATGGGTGAAAGAGTTGAAAAACATGTGCTTAAGTTTTTTGTGGAATAACAAACCTTCACCTATTTCTTATGGAGTTATTGTGAATGATGATGTTTTGGGAAGCTTAAATTTCCCTGATATAATGTCAAAACTGAAAGCATTTCGCCTGAAATTTTTATCCAGATATTTTAATCCATCGCATAGAGCTATATGGAAAAGTTGTTTTACTTATTTTTTGTCTAAATGGAAAGGCCTTGGTCTTTCGTATGAACTTTTTTTCATGAGTTTCCAGAAAACTCTGTTCAACATTCTTCCAGATTTCTACAAGGAAATGTTAATGTCATGGACAGATTTTCGTAAATCTGTTGATTTACATGTTAATAATAAGAAGGTTATTCTATCTCAACCCCTTTTTTTAACCCTAGAATTATGGTTGCTGGTAAAACACTATGTTCAGAATTGTTTATAGATGCCAAGGTCTTCTGTCTCAGGGACATACTGTATGAAGTAATTCCCGGATTCTTACCAGAGGCAGGGATTGTAGAAATGGTGTTAAATGTCAGTCCACAAGCTGATCCTCATAGAATAAATTTATTATTTTCTCTAATAAAAGAATCTATACCCCCTGAATGGTTGGCCGTGTTAGAGAATAATAATTGTAATATGGAAGTCGATAGAATTATGTATGTATCCACGGATACTGATACAAAAGCCATGTCTTCCCTAGCGCTGAAGGACTTTTATAAAATCCTCAGAAGAAATATAATTAAACCACCGGCATGTGTCTTGAAATGGAACGATATTTATCCTCAGTTAGTGTTATGTAAACACTGGGTGACTGTAAACACTATTGGCAAAAGCCCCGAATGTATTGATCTCGATTTTAAAATTATGCATAATGTCTATTTTACACTTGTCAAGCTTTCTAGGATTGGTTGGGTGGATTCTAATGTATGTCATTTTTGTAAGAAACACCCTGAGGATATTCGACATATGTTATTTTTTGTCCAAGCATTCAAGATTTCCTTGTGTATATAGGATCTCTTACTGAGGTGATGTTTTGCTACACACATGTAAGCGTATTGAATGAGATATATTTTGAACGTATGTTTATTTTTGGCTGTGTGGCACGGAGTAAATCTCTAAATGCTAACTTTGTAAATATTATTTGTAGTTATGCTCGACTTGCTCTGTGCAAGAGGCGTAATATGTTTGTTTATCACAACAAGCGAGTCTGTCCGAAACTGACTGACTTTATTACACTCAGACCACTATACTGTGGTATATGAGGTACATTCTCATGACAATTGCGGGTACACAGAAGGACATTATAATGTGCAAATATTAAACTATATATATATATATATGCGTATAATTTACCAAGGGAATATTTATATAATACTGGTTAATTCTATATTTCTCAGCATGCTACATGCAGTATTTGTTCATAATTTAGAATGTTTCGATAACAGTGTCCAGAAATTTACATATCTTTATAAGCTGTGGCTTATATGAACAACAGAAAATACCTTTGAAAACAGAGGGGTTATTAGTGAAATATTGGTGAATGAACAGTTTTCGATCGTTTGTAAAAAAAGAACATTGAAGTACATAATGAAATTCATCTCCAATAGATCCACTGGTACATAATTTACAGGTTCTGTCATTTCTTGCTATATTTTCCCATCTTCCTGTCTCAATAGGGAGTCTATGATTCGAAGTACGGAATTTTGTGAATAGGATTCTGAGTTTGGAGGGTAGTGTTATTAAATATTTTTCGAGATGTAAAGTTTCTTTAAACACTTGATAAAAGGTACCTTTGGAGGAGAGGGAAATAGATTCGTGCCAGCTTTGATTGAATTGATCTCTCAGGCGTATTTCAATGTTCTTTTTCATGACATGTATACTTGGAAAAGACTGGGACAACCAAATATTGTTCATTCCACATTGTTGAAATATTAGTTTGACATTTTCTATCCACTTGTGTTGATAAACACCATGTTCTGTGTCTCGGAGCAGTAAATTGTACATCAAACAAGATAATTTCGGTTTATCACCCCCCATTAAAATATGTCCCCAAAACGAAATAATTCTTTTCTTGACCAGTAACTGTAGCGGGTATCTGCCTAATTCTCCATACAACATATAGATCGGAGTTCCTTTGTTTACTCGAAGGATGTACCTTAGGAATTCCAAATGCAAATTTTCAATAATTCTAAGATCTTCACATCCCCATACTTCACAACCATACAACAGTATTGGCGAGATTACCTTGTCAAATAAGGATAATTGCAAGTCAATAGGAATATCAAACTGTCTTATTTTCCGTTTTAACATAAATATGGCTCGCTTAGCACTATCAACTAAATATTTCTTTGCCTGCACAAAACTTCGGGTTTGGGAGAAGGTAACACCCAGATACTTATACATATTAACAATGTCAATACTATTATTGCCAAAATGGAAAGAGTATGCATTGGTATTCCTTGCTCCGAATATTACAACTCTAGTTTTGTTGACATTTACGTTCATTCTCCATGTTTCACAATACATGGCAAATACATCTATATTGTTTTGCAGTTCTCTTTCGTTGGTTGCCAATATTATTGTGTCATCTGCATATAACAATACCAATAACTGTAGGTAATGAACTAAGTTATCATCGAAAGTTGTGAGATCTATACTAGAGCAATTGTGAGCAAGTAAAAATGATTCAAGGTCGTTTAAGAACAATGCGAAAAGCAGAGGAGATAAATTTTCACCCTGTTCCGACGAAGTAGGCTACAGATCGCAAATTGTCCGGTAATGAGTGAGTCAGTCAGTCCATCCGAAATAAGGAGAACCGTTGACATTAGAACCTTGATTTTTGGCATGAACGTGCATTAGGGCATTGTTACCAGCAAGTTCTGAGCTGATCGAATTCTGATGAAAATTTGATTTATAATTAATTTTTTATTATTTATTGATGACTCGAGTGCACTGTCATGCCCACCGGGAACCCTTGGCTGTATGCTTCACTGTGACTTTTAAGCGCCTGGGACTAACTTCGGCCGCCCAGCACTAAAACAAACAAAAAATGATGCGCCCAGCACTCGAAAATATCAGTAATTTTAATGGTACTTGCCAAAATATGTCGGCATTATACGTTTCCAGGCAGCGCCGCCATGTTTTCCCTAATAGTCCACGCCACGCTTCCCGAACATCTGCCGTAAATTGTTCGAAATATTCGGGAACCCTCGTGATCATGCTGGTCGCTGTTAGCCGGTGGTATTGCGGAAGGCTACCGAAATCCCAGAATCTCGCGTCAGGCGAGCTGTATATGCCACGATGCATGAAGGAAGCAAATCATTTGATCGGAGAATGGAAGTTGTTATTTCGTCTGCTGCGAAGTTTTACCGAGCCAGGAATATCACTTGACATGTATTTTATAAATCATTGTCATGAAGCGCCAAGCAGCTTTGAAAAACTTCTTCTCACAGAAGCGTCAGAGATCCAATGAAGGTAAATCTTTTGTTGGCTTTCGGTGGTCGTTGTTGTTGTTCTAAAACGTCAGCTTCCAAAAAATATTTTAATTATATCTATATTAAAAGCACACATGCATGTGTGCGCTCCCTCGTACGTCGTAATCAGTCTATTAGATCTACATGTACTATGAGATATCTATAATATGGCTAGTTTAACAGTACACTTGAATCCAGTATTAAACTGGAGATTCCTGAGTAATCTATTTTTAGCCTAACTGACCATACACTGTAATGTTGACACACATTCCGATGGTATCCGTTTTGGAATTCCGTTGAGATTGAAGGCATATTATACTGCACGTTTTATATATCCAGCCTATACAACATTCTATAATTTCTTCAGTTCAGTCATTAGTTAAAAAATGTTCTACCTCAAAAAGAAATAAAAAATGACTGGATTTTATGAGAGAAATTACTAAATTTAAACACAACAATGACCCTATATCTATTATTACTGAAGAAATCGATAATAAAATCATCGTTGTGTTTTAAATTCAGTAACCTATAACCAGTTGTTTATTTTTTTCATGTGTGCTTTATTGTTCATTGATTATTATTATGTACTCCCTTCAGATGGGGTACCTTGAAGTTGAATGCCAAATAAATATATCCACGGAGAATGGCTCTCCAGTGATGCCTGATTTGATTCTTGCATCCTAACAAATCTCTGATCTTGACCTTTCTCACTTCAAATTTGTGTTTCTTTTCCAGTTTCCTGTCTTATTTGGGACTAGAAACATTTACTTCTCAACTGCTCCGACAGAGCACCATTCCCTACGCTAATTTAAAAAAAAAATCGCCTAATGCCGAGAGGGGGGTGGGGGTACCCCGCTCTCTCGGACTCTCCCCCCAACACCTCGTGCTGTACTGCTGGGCTGATCAGTGTCCAGGGTAATAGAAACTGAGGGCGATAATAGTTTGCTACGCTAATGACTCACCAGCGGTGACATCTGGAAAAGTTAATAGTTCCCACTGTCAATTAGAGACGCTATATAAATTCTCTCATGGTAGCACACAGGGCCCCCAAGTCATCTCTCGAGTACGCACTTAAATTATATCAAACCCTATTTCGTAGGTCCTGTGACGTTAGTCACACTGCCATGTTTATCTAACACCAATGTCGCAATTAAAGAATTCAGTTTTTTCGCCATTATGTAAAACACAAGATTTTATATTCTGATATATATTGTAAATGACTGCGAATATCTTCCCTTTGATATTGTACGACAATAATTTTACCCAGAGGCCGTTGCGCCAAACTGTGTCAAATGCCTTTGCAAAATCAACAAATACACAATACAATTTCTTTTTCCTAGCTTTAAGAAGTTCTATCAGAGAATACAATACAAAAATATTATCAGCTGTAGAATAACCCTTACGAAAGCCAGTTTGATTCTCGTTTAAATTCCTGTATTTTCAACAAATTCATTTAATCGGTTGTTGAGTATGGAAGTAAAAAGTTTTCCGAGGCAGCTCAAAAGGGTTATAGGCCTATAATTGCTGGGATCTTGCTTATCTCCCTTACCCTTGAAAATAGGTTTTATCATTCCTATTTGCCACTCCTTCGGGATAATTCCAGAATCTAAGATAGAGTTGAACAGCAGTTTATAAGTCGGCAGTAAAGCGGTAATACTATTTTTAATGAACTCATTTTGTATCCCATCAATCCCGGGTGATTTATTGTTCTTTAATGATTTTATTCTAGATTCAATTTCAGCTTCGCTTATTTCTCTATTTAATACGTTGTCGCACTCTCCGTTATTAATATGAGATGAAAGATCCTCCTCCTCTTCTGGATTAGTAGAATTAAGATCTTTGAAAAATTCAAATAAATGTTCTATGGGTATTGAAGCTTTGTCATCATTATACTCAGAGCTGTTTAGCAATTTCCAATAAGATTTGGGGTCATTTTTATTGAGTTTGCGTAATTTATCTTCAAATCTTTTCTTGCTCGCTTTAATGTGCTTTTTCAATGTGCGTTTATAACTGTGACTTTTGTCAATCATATCTGTTTTGTTATTGTCAGTTTTTGCAAGATTGAATTTTTTTCGTGCTAGATGATATTTGCGGCGTGCTGTTCGACATTCTGGTCCAAAATAAAATTTTGATTTTTTTGTCTTCTTTTCTGAATATATTAGATCAGGTTTACACTTGTCAAAGCTATCTGTGAAAATTTCCGAAAGTTTTTCACATGCAGAACAGAGTTATCAAAATTACTTTCTTTGCGTGCATTTAGGAGTGTATTGTTTATGGCTTGAATGTCTTCTCTGTTAATGTTTTGGAGGAAATCATCTTTGCATTCTTCAGACCATCTTTTTCTTTTCTTATTTCATTGCAAATGATTGTGACTTGACTTTTCCTTAACAAAGCAAGTTTCAAGAGGAGTCTGCAGTGTATGTCAGAAAATAATGGATCATAGTCTAGAACTGTAAAGTTTGTTGTATAAATAATTGCCTGTGGGGTTGCAATAACGTAGTCTACTACAGAGGTATCTTTGCAAGTACATTTTCCAATGTTTTTGTCGTCTCCAACTCGTCCATTCAAAATAAATACATTATTGCTTTTGCAAATATCTAATAATAGTCCGCCATTTGTATTAGTTCTACCCTTATCTTGCGAAACTCTTTGAACGGGGACACCAAGATTCTCAAGAATAATTGAAGGCGTAAGTGAACATCTGGTATTAAAATCAATGTCAAAATCATCTAAAATATGGTCATCCACATCTGCAAAATCTTGAAGGTTACCAGTCCTAGAATTGAAGTCACCCATAATAAATACTATATCATATAGACAACATATGTCATTGACTTCTTTTTGAAAAGTTTCCAAAATTTCCTTTTTCAGATATTTGGACCCCTCATGGGGAATGTAAACACCACCAATTACTATATCATGTTCAGTATTACAACATGACTTTGATATCTTGATCCATAAAGCATACTCCGAACTAATTTCTATTTCACTGATATGATGGGCAATATTTTCCTTTACATATATGGCTATACCCCCAGATGTTCTTGTGCTAACACACTTTCTGTTATTTACATATGGTGTTGAATACCCCTTAATACATATATTGTCAAAATTATCTAGCTTAGTTTCAATAAATACAGCAATATCATAATCTTGTATGAAGTCAATGAAATCTGCTTCTAAGTCCACAAACGTTCAAACTGAGAAATTTCAAATTTTCAGGACAAAGTACGTCATCATGTGCGGGGAATTCCCCTTGACATCCCTAATGATGCTTTGGGCGAGTATCTATGGGTTCGGGGCCGGCCTCACCTGATGGATACACTCCAGTCTGTCCTTCACTATGCGGGCGGGTTGATTTAGCCGTTTTGCTTCCCGAAACAATGGTAGAAGTTTTCTTCTCACATCCACGACTTCCGGTGGGAACTGCTCTGACACGCCAAATGACGTGTCCTTCAATAAGGGGGCAGCTTTTCGGACTTGTTCGCGGTCCTTGTAGAATGTGAATGCTGCAACAATGGACCTTGGTCGCGCAGTTGGACCGTACTTTGGGCCTCCCAATCGATGAACCCGCTCAAATTGAAATTCTTTTTCCAGTTTAAGTTTGTCTTTTAGAAAATCTTTCAATAAACTCTCACTTGTGATAGTTTGTTGTTCAGCTGTTTGTTCTTGTTTGTTCCAACCTGTCTCAGTTTCAGGCAGACCCATGAAAAGCAGGTTATCTCCCATGCTACGACACTTCAAATCGGTTATCTGGTCCTGTAACCCTTCATTTTGTTTTCTCAGTTAGTCCATAATTTCTTGATCTTTTTTAACTTCTCCCATCACTTTAGACAATTCACTCTGTGTTTTTCTTTCAAATTCCTTCCTGTATGTAATTATATCGGAGGACATGTCATGTTGAGCTTTGGAAATAGAATCATATTTCTCTCCAAGGAAGGTCAAACTGGCTTCCATACTTTGTACTTTTTCCTCTGTACCCTTCATTCTAGTGTTCATTTCAGTGATTTGTACAGATACAGTGTTCAGTTGTTTTTCCATATTGTCTAGTTTGTCAATTTTTTTTACCGACTTCTCTATTTCAGTTAACTTTTGGATCAAGTCTGCCATAGTGAGTCCCGGCGCTGACACATTTGAATTTACCCCAATGGACCCTCCTTGTAAATTTATCTGACCAGATTGTGGGATAAACAGCCACGGTGGTTGCTGGCCCGGGGGTGAGGACTGAAACATTTGGGTGGCTGGGAAGAATTGAGTGTTCGGAACAGTGTTTGGATTCATCATAAAGTTTGACAAACTTACAGGTGGGCCGGCGAAGAGTTGCTGTTGTTGTTGGTCGAACAAACCGGTCGAGCGGGTTTCGGGGTCATTCCGTACGGGCGGTTTCTCCTGTCCACTTGCCCTGCATTTTCTCTTCTTCTGTTTTTGTTTCTCTGTCGGCTGACTCATCTATCCCACAGTAAAGTTTCCCTCTGCATATTAATCCAACAGGTAGTGAAAATTTCATAGTCTCTGCAATATTATAGACAATGTTTGAGGAGCTGATTTTTCCTGTGTCCAGCTGTGCCCGCCATCTTGAACCGATCTTGAACCGAAACGCTTGTTTCAAAATCTATTTAGACAGGCGATGTATGCCACTTACCGCTATCATAGGGATAGAAATAGACTTCCTTTGTTTGATCAAAGATACTTGACTAACAACCCTTTGTTGAAGTACGATAACAACAATGAGCTAAGAATAATTGTTTAAGTCCGGAGATTTCTTTCTGTTTAAATTGACTGGCCCTGGCCACAGCGTGTGTCATTCAAAGTACATGTATTGTTACACACCGACTACGGACAGATAGCCTGGCTACCCTACTCTGATACCTCTTCTTAATTTACAGCCAGGTTTGTTTGAATTGTAAATTTGTATTATATATTGGTTGAATAAATATTATTTCAAAAGAGAGAGAAAAAAAGGCGCTGCGTTCAGGTCGCATTCTGGTTCTCCAGGCGTGAGTTCGAATCCCACTTCTGACAAACATTTTAAATCTATTTTGTTTATTTCTTAACCGGCTCCAGTTTTCTAACGTACACATATTTTAATTACAACTGCTCGCCTCCTCTACTTTTTTTGCTACCAGTCCGCGCTGTTAAAAAAAAGTCAAAATAAAACAATTCAGCATACATACCGCATTTTTTTTCAAATACGACGGACAGATAAAAGGTTATTTCACCCGACACAACCACAATCTCTTCGCCTGGCCCTTAATGGGTTTGTCAACGGTGGCTTTACCTAGAGTGAGTTTTCCATCTCGGGAATTGCGCTCGTACACTAACCTGAGTACTGACACTAACCTGACAATATGATATCTCGGGGCTACCTTTGCTCTAAACTTATAGTAAACAATCAGATCACTTCTAATGGAGGCGCGTCATGATTCAAAATCAGCCAATCAGTAAGCCCGTTAGAACCCGCTAGCACAATATTATCAGTATGTATAAAGTGCGCAATGTGACTAGCACTGAAACTGGCCCAGATTATTTCCTATTGAAATTTGGAAACTTTGTTTTGATATTTTTTGTGAGTGAAATTTTATAGAAACATTTTAAAATAATCACAAATCATTTCTCGCTCAGTCATGTACAGTGACCAATCAATGCTCACCGGAAGTGAATGCAGAATTGCAATCTCTTGACTAAATATTGCAATGATGATTTGTGACCAACACAAAACAGACTGATTGAAAGTCACCGCTTAGCTCAACCCGACTTTCAAGGAACGAGCATGTCCAAAAGCATGGTACTACAAATATTAGCTAGTTAAAAAAGGAAGAAAAATGATCATGGGTCAAGCACAAGTAGGCATGGCGTATTCATCATGTACATGTAGCTTAATGATGCTGTACCTTGATGTTCATGGTATGGTTATCCCCGACCAAATGGACTTTAGCTTGCTGAGTGGTGGATATTCAGACTAGCTCTTTGTAGGTATTTCTAGGTGAGATTGTGCTCAAGTATTGCAGAAAATTTTATGGAAGCCAGATGTCTGATGGCTGAGCATGAGAAATTTTTTGTCGCAAGAAGAAGCTTTCACTGCGAGTCAAGCTGACGTGCTTACAAAATGGCGGCGCCCATGTACAAGTGGGAGGTTCTCAAATCTGTTGGTCAGCGATTGGATTATGCTTCTTCATTGTGTGGAGGAATACAGATACTTGGTGGTTATTCACATTGGTAAGCCACCCCTGTCTAAATTGTAGGTATGTCAATTTGCAGTAGAAAGATAAGACTGCTTAACTTGGTTTTGCCGGAGAGAGGCAAATTTATGTACTGTATTTTACCTGTAACGCTGCTCTTACTATCAATGTAGGCATGCGGAAGGCAGCTGGCGCTATTTTTCCGATGATTTGCAGAACAAGACTTTCGGGTACATGAATTATACTTGCCCAGACTGTCCTCCTTTTAAAGGTTCACGGAGTGGTTGTCCCTTCGTGAGTGTGGAGAGCGGAGAGAAATATAAAACCAGAAAATTTACAGCGTAGGTAGTCAGGATGGCCGAGCGGTCTAAGGCGCTGCGTTCAGGTCGCAGTCTGGTTCTCCAGGCGTGGGTTCGAATCCCACTTCTGACAAACATTTTAAATCTATTTTGTTTATTTCTCAACCGGCTCCAGTTTTCTAACGTACACATGTTGAGTTGTGGCTTTCGAAGAGAGTGGACGTATGTCTGAATCGCTCCGGCTTTACAACAACAACAATAACAGTGTGCTACTATATTGGATTTTTGGATATACTGACTCTGGGAGTACTCATCTGGGAGTTCTTTGTGGATTGATTTAGCCCGGTAGGGCAGTTGATTAGATGTGAAAGATGTCGAAACCTGTTGTATATAACCCGGCTGTCAAGCCGGCCCGTACACTGTCGGTTGCATTTGCAACCAACGGCGGTGCAGCTTTTTCGAGTACCGTGCATAGAGATTTTCGTCCGTTTCTGGATCGAACCATTGATCTGAAGAGAGACATGCTGTGCTTCCAGAAGAACTTTTTTAAGAAATGTTTCTATCTACGAGTTGGATCTGAGGGGGCGCGCAACGCCCTCCTGTTGAAGTCAGAATTCACAATCGGCCAAACAGTATGGACTATTACCCCAGCGAGCTCCGTCTATATGAACGTCACCGCACATTGGGCCCCTGATGAAATGGAAGACAGCATGATCAGCGACGCTCTCAAGCCATATGGTGAGTGTTTATCGGTCAAAAAACCTCTTTTCTCTGGGAATGATTTTTCCAACGTTCGAACAGCAATTAGAATATATCGCTTCCGTTGCAAGCAACAGAGGTACGTTCCAAATTTCATAAACTTTGGAGGAGAAGTTGTTATGTTCACTTATCCAGGCCAGGTTTCGGAATGTAGGAAGTGTGGACAGACACTGCATAAGGCCCATGAATGTCGTTCTCGGTGGTGTACGAACTGTGATGGATTTTCCTCCCATGAGAACCCTCATGTTGGACAAAACTGTCCCGAAAAATGTCAGATGTGCGGATCGACGGAGCATAATTTCACGGAGTGTTGCACGCGTACTTTTTCCTATGCCTCCCGTGTCAAAGCGGGGGGCAATCAGCAGAAGGCCAACACTAATGTGGGTGCTGTGAATTCGGATGAGGATGGCGAGGTGGACGTTGAAGGGGGATACGATAGTGACGAGAGTAGTATGTGTATGGAACTTCGAAAATATGACTCAAACGGTAAGGAAATTCCAAGTGACGAAGAAGGAGATGAAGAGAAACAAGACAACGAAGAAGAAATTCAGGTGGATCCTCAAGGTGACGGTACACCATTAGAGCGTGAAGCTACCAGTATTGAAAATGTGAACGTGATTGGAGCGGATATTCATATTGTATGTGGAGAAGGAACAACTGTTGGTATAGCCAATGCATCGCCAGTTCAGAAAAAACAGAAATTTTCTGAACCTGTGCCTACAGAGGTCAAATCGCAGACAGTGGAGAGTACTGACACCGTTCGAGCGGCTTGCGGGACCATGTGTGTAGACCCTCATGAAGAGATTTCTTCCGCGCCAGCGAGTGAGCACGAGAGTGAGATGGAAGCGGAATCGACCAACACTGAAGAAACAATAACTGACTCTCAAGTGACAATGACACCCACTCCGAGTGTGGTGGACAATACATTGCTGTTGGAGTACAGACAAAAGGCCGCAACGCTGCGGAGAAATAAGAAAAGACATGGGACATCAAAATGAACTGTCTTTGTTTAAACTTTCCCAATGGATTTAATTATCACCTCTGTTTTATTCTTTCTAATGGCCAGTTCTGCAGTATTTAGGGTCGGAACTTTAAACACAAATGGGCTACGAGACAATGACAAGCAAGGACAAGTTCGTGATTTTGTGTTTCACAATGAAATTGACATTTTATTTCTACAAGAGACTCATTTTGTTAAAAATTGTGACTCTAATCGCTTAAATATTCCCGGTGATTGTAAATGGGCATATGGCACAACTTTAAGTTGTGGTGTGGGTATTATCATTAGATATTCGGTACCATGCAGTATAAACTATGTGAAAAGATGTCCGTATGGTAGAGATATCGTGGTATCTGCCAAAATATACGAAATTGATGTAAAACTGGTGTGCGTGTATTGCCCGAATAATGTAACTGAGCGTAGGTCATTTATAAAAGAATTAGACCATATCTTGGCTGGGAGTGACCCCATAATTCTTGGTGGTGATTTTAATTTTGTTGAAAATATTACTCTTGATAAATTGGGTGGTAACAACCTGAAAGGCTCGGAGGGTAAGGCTGAAATGCAAACTTTGAAGAGCGGTTATGATTTGTGTGACATATTTCGTTCAAAGCACCCCGACACGAAGATGTATACATGGTCACGTGGGGACATCTCCACCAGGCTTGATCGTTTTTATATCAGTAATGTTTTCAGTAATAGTGTAGAGGATTGTGGCGTGAGCCATGTGTCTTTCTCTGACCATTCGTGTGCTTTTATGGATATTAAATTTGATGATGTTATTTGCATGGGACCGGATATTGGAAATGTAATGTTTCTTATCTGTCCGATGACGAAGTTAAGGGACGTGTTGAAAATGTGTATAAAAATGTATTTGATGGTGGCAATGTTTTAACTTTGACTGAAAAATGGGACCTCTTCAAGGCAGAGGCCAAGGGGGTAATACGGAATATTTCTTGCCAAAGAGCTAAGATGAAGAGGCAGAAATTACATGATTTGAGTTTGGAATTACAGTTGCTGCAAGCGGATCCGGGGGGGAATAAGGATGAAATTGCTTCTGTAAAGGCATCAATTAATTCTATGCAGAAGGAAAGTTCACGGGGTGCTATGATTAGATCTAAGGCTGTACAACTGGAACAATCCGAAAAGCCCACGAGATATTTTTTGAGGAGGGAAAAAGATCGTGGCAAGAAAAAATTAATTAAGACACTAGTGTGTAACGATAAAGCTGTGGTTGTTCACAGTGATCAACATTCAATATCAGAGTGTGTAAGAACTTTTTATGAAAAGCTGTATACTGCGCAAGAGACAGATGGGGATGTACAAAATGACTTTATGCAGAATTTGCCGTCTTTATCTGAAGAGCTAAGTGATAGTTGTGAGGGTATTTTAACTATTCAGGAATGTTATGAGGCACTAAAGGGCATGCCATCTTACAAATCGCCTGGAGCGGACGGATTGCCTGCCGAATTTTATCTACAGTTTTGGTCCCTTATCGGAGAAGCCTTTGTGAAAGTAATCAACAATTGTTTTAGTGAAAATTTATTGTGTCCATCTCAACGTGTTGGCTTTATTACTTTATTATGTAAAGACCCAGCAAATTGTGAGCACATCAAAAATTGGAGGTCAATAAGCTTATTAAATGTAGACTACAAAATTGTGTCAAAATCTCTTTGCAATAGGCTGAAAGGAGTTGTCGAACATATAGTGGGCCAGGATCAAACATGCGGCATACCTGGCCGCAATATTTTTGACAATCTTCATTTGTTACGTAATACTTACGACTATGTTGTCCAGAATGATTTACATGCATATTTTGTGAACCTAGATCAAGAGAAGGCTTTTGATAGAGTTGATTGGAGATTTATGTTTCGCTGCTTACAAAAGTATGGGTTCGGCCCTGGATTCTGTAAATGGATTCACATGTTATACAATGGCATATCGAGCAAAATTATTGTTAATGGTTTTTTAACAGATTGTTTCACTTTGTCACGTGGTGTAAGACAAGGTTGTGCAATTTCACCATTGTTGTATGTTATGACACTGGAGCCATTTATAGCGGCTTTTTGTGCAAATACTGAAATTAAGGGTATTAAAATACCCGGATGTGCTAAAGGCGCAAAAGTGTCGGCATTTGCCGATGATACTACTGTCATGGTTTCTGACAAAAAATCCATGAATGGATTAGTGAGCGTGTTGAAGCGCTATGAGAAGGCCTCTGGGGCCAGGCTCAATTTTGTTAAAAGTACTGTTCTTCCGATTGGAAGAGGGGACAATAGTGGTCTCGAGCAGGTGGGACTAAGTCTACTACAGTCAGTCCCATCTGCTCGAGACCACTATTGTCCCCTCTTCCAATCGGAAGAACAGTACTTTTAACAAAATTGAGCCTGGCCCCAGAGGCCTTCTCATAGCGCTTCAACATGCTCACTAATCCATTCATGGATTTTTTGTCAGAAACCATGACAGTAGTATCAACTCTATCAAAAGCCTTCTCTTGATCTAGGTTCACAAAATATGCATGTAAATCATTCTGGACAACATAGTCGTAAGTATTACGTAACAAATGAAGATTGTCAAAAATATTGCGCCCAGGTATGCCGCATGTTTGATACTGGCCCACTATATGTTCGACAACTCCTTTCAGCCTATTGCAAAGAGATTTTGACACAATTTTGTAGTCTACATTTAATAAGCGCCTCCAATTTTTGATGTGCTCACAATTTGCTGGATCTTTACATAATAAACTAATAAAGCCAACACGTTGAGATGGACACAATAAATTTTCACTAAAACAATTGTTGATTACTTTCACAAAGGCTTCTCCGATAAGGGACCAAAACTGTAGATAAAATTCGGCAGGCAATCCGTCCGCTCCAGGCGATTTGTAAGATGGCATGCCTTTTAGTGCCTCATAACATTCATGAATAGTTAAAATACCCTCACAACTATCACTTAGCTCTTCAGATAAAGACGGCAAATTCTGCAAAAAGTCATTTTGTACATCCCCATCTGTCTCTTGCGCAGTATACAGCTTTTCATAAAAAGTTCTTACATACTCTGATATTGAATGTTGATCACTGTGAACAACCCCAGCTTTATCGTTACACACTAGTGTCTTAATTAATTTTTTCTTGCCACGATCTTTTTCTCTCCTCAAAAAATATCTCGTGGGCTTTTCGGATTGTTCCAGTTGTACAGTCTTAGATCTAATCATAGCACCCCGTGAACTTTCCTTCTGCATAGAATTAATTGATGCCTTTACAGAAGCAATTTCATCCTTATTCCCCCCCCGGATCCGCTTGCAGCAACTGTAATTCCAAACTCAAATCATGTAATTTCTGCCTCTTCATCTTAGCTCTTTGGCAAGAAATATTCCGTATTACCCCCTTGGCCTCTGCCTTGAAGAGGTCCCATTTTTCAGTCAAAGTTAAAACATTGCCACCATCAAATACATTTTTATACACATTTTCAACACGTCCCTTAACTTCGTCATCGGACAGATAAGAAACATTACATTTCCAATATCCCGGTCCCATGCAAATAACATCATCAAATTTAATATCCATAAAAGCACACGAATGGTCAGAGAAAGACACATGGCTCACGCCACAATCCTCTACACTATTACTGAAAACATTACTGATATAAAAACGATCAAGCCTGGTGGAGATGTCCCCACGTGACCATGTATACAACTTCGTGTCGGGGTGCTTTGAACGAAATATGTCACACAAATCATAACCGCTCTTCAAAGTTTGCATTTCAGCCTTACCCTCCGAGCCTTTCAGGTTGTTACTACCCAATTTATCAAGGGTAATATTTTCAACAAAATTAAAATCACCACCAAGAATTATGGGGTCACTCCCAGCCAAGATATGGTCTAATTCTTTTATAAATGACCTACGCTCAGTTACATTATTCGGGCAATACACGCACACCAGTTTTACATCAATTTCGTATATTTTGGCAGATACCACGATATATCTACCATACGGACATCTTTTCACATAGTTTATACTGCATGGTACCGAATATCTAATGATAATACCCACACCACAACTTAAAGTTGTGCCATAGGCCCATTTACAATCACCGGGAATATTTAAGCGATTAGAGTCACAATTTTTAACAAAATGAGTCTCTTGTAGAAATAAAATGTCAATTTCATTGTGAAACACAAAATCACGAACTTGTCCTTGCTTGTCATTGTCTCGTAGCCCATTTGTGTTTAAAGTTCCGACCCTAAACACTGCAGAACTGGCCATTAGAAAGAATAAAACAGAGGTGATAATTAAATCCATTGGGAAAGTTTAAACAAAGACAGTTCATTTTGATCTCCCATGTCTTTTCTTATTTCTCCGCAGCGTTGCCGCCTTTTGTCTGTACTCCAACAGCAATGTATTGTCCACCACACTCGGAGTAGGTGTCATTGTCACTTGAGAGTCAGTTATTGTTTCTTCAGTGTTGGTCGATTCTGCTTCCATCTCACTCTCGTGCTCACTCGCTGGCGCGGAAGAAATCTCTTCATGAGGGTCTACACACATGGTCCCGCAAGCCGCTCGAACGGTGTCAGAACTCTCCACTGTCTGCGATTTGACCTCTGTAGGCACAGGTTCAGAAAATTTCTGTTTTTTCTGAACTGGCGATGCATTGGCTATACCAACAGTTGTTCCTTCTCCACATACAATATGAATATCCGCTCCAATCACGTTCACATTCTCATTTTCAATACTGGTAGCTTCACGCTCTAATGGTGTACCGTCACCTTGAGGATCCACCTGAATTTCTTCTTCGTTGTCTTGTTTCTCTTCATCTCCTTCTTCGTCACTTGGAATTTCCTTACCGTTTGAGTCATATTTTCGAAGTTCCATACACATACTACTCTCGTCACTATCGTATCCCCCTTCAACGTCCACCTCGCCATCCTCATCCGAATTCACAGCACCCACATTAGTGTTGGCCTTCTGCTGATTGCCCCCCGCTTTGACACGGGAGGCATAGGAAAAAGTACGCGTGCAACACTCCGTGAAATTATGCTCCGTCGATCCGCACATCTGACATTTTTCGGGACAGTTTTGTCCAACATGAGGGTTCTCATGGGAGGAAAATCCATCACAGTTCGTACACCACCGAGAACGACATTCATGGGCCTTATGCAGTGTCTGTCCACACTTCCTACATTCCGAAACCTGGCCTGGATAAGTGAACATAACAACTTCTCCTCCAAAGTTTATGAAATTTGGAACGTACCTCTGTTGCTTGCAACGGAAGCGATATATTCTAATTGCTGTTCGAACGTTGGAAAAATCATTCCCAGAGAAAAGAGGTTTTTTGACCGATAAACACTCACCATATGGCTTGAGAGCGTCGCTGATCATGCTGTCTTCCATTTCATCAGGGGCCCAATGTGCGGTGACGTTCATATAGACGGAGCTCGCTGGGGTAATAGTCCATACTGTTTGGCCGATTGTGAATTCTGACTTCAACAGGAGGGCGTTGCGCGCCCCCTCAGATCCAACTCGTAGATAGAAACATTTCTTAAAAAAGTTCTTCTGGAAGCACAGCATGTCTCTCTTCAGATCAATGGTTCGATCCAGAAACGGACGAAAATCTCTATGCACGGTACTCGAAAAAGCTGCACCGCCGTTGGTTGCAAATGCAACCGACAGTGTACGGGCCGGCTTGACAGCCGGGTTATATACAACAGGTTTCGACATCTTTCACATCTAATCAACTGCCCTACCGGGCTAAATCAATCCACAAAGAACTCCCAGATGAGTACTCCCAGAGTCAGTATATCCAAAAATCCAATATAGTAGCACACTGTTATTGTTGTTGTTGTAAAGCCGGAGCGATTCAGACATACGTCCACTCTCTTCGAAAGCCACAACTCAACATGTGTACGTTAGAAAACTGGAGCCGGTTGAGAAATAAACAAAATAGATTTAAAATGTTTGTCAGAAGTGGGATTCGAACCCACGCCTGGAGAACCAGACTGCGACCTGAACGCAGCGCCTTTTTTTTTCTTTTGAAAATATATTTATTCTCAAATACTGAAATATATACAACATCATATATGTTCATTTGCATCAACGTGATATCCAGATCATGTTGACAGCATGGTTAAAAGAAATAACATCACAGAAAAGTAGCTGTCAAACATCTCTAGTGGTATTATAGAGTAGTCATCACACTCGCAGCGCCTTAGACCGCTCGGCCATCCTGACTACCTACGCTGTAAATTTTCTGGTTTTATATTTCTCTCCGCTCTCCACACTCACGAAGGGACAACCACTCCGTGAACCTTTAAAATGAGGACAGTCTGGGCAAGTATAATTCATGTACCCGAAAGTCTTGTTCTCCAAATCATCGGAAAAATAGCCCCAGCTGCCTTCCGCATGCCTACATTGATAATAAGAGCAGCGTTACAGGTAAAAATACAGTATATAATTTGCCTCTCTCCGGCAAAACCAAGTTAAGCAGCCTCATCTTTCTACTGCAAATTGACATACCTACAATTTAGACAGGGGTGGCTTACCAATGTGAATAACCACCAAGTATCTGTATTCCTCCACACAATGAAGAAGCATAATCCAATCGCTGACCAACAGATTTGAGAACCTCCCACTTGTACATGGGCGCCGCCATTTTGTAAGCACGTCAGCTTGACTCGCAGTGAAAGCTTCTTCTTGCGACAAAAAAGTCTCATGCTCAGCCATCAGACATCTGGCTTCCATAAAATTTTCTGCAATACTTGAGCACAATCTCACCTAGAAATACCTACAGAGAGCTAGTCTGAATATCTACCACTCAGCAAGCTACAGTCCATTTGGTCGGGGATAACCATACCACGAACATCAAGGTACAGCATCATTAAGCTGCATGTACATGATGAATACGCCATGCCTACTTGTGCTTGACCCATGATCATTTTTCTTCCTTACTTAACTAGCTAATATTTGTAGTACCATGCTTTTGGACATACTCGTTCCTTGAAAGGCGGGTTGAGCTAAGCGGTGACTTTCAATCAGTCTGTTTTGTGTTGGTCACAAATCATCATTGCAATATTTAGTCAAGAGATTGCAATTCTGCATTCACTTCCGGTGAGCATTGATTGGTCACTGTACATGACTGAGCGAGAAATGATTTGTGATTATTTTAAAATGTTTCTATAAAATTTCACTCACAAAAAATATCAAAACAAAGTTTCCAAATTTCAATAGGGAATAATCTGGGCCAGTTTCAGTGCTAGTCACATTGGGCACACTATACATACTGATAACATTGTGCTAGCGGGCTCTAACGGGCTCACTGATTGGCTGATTTTGAATCATGACGCGCCTCCATTAGAAGTGATCTGATGTTTACTATAAGTTTAGAACAAAGGTAGCCCCGAGATATCATATTGTCAGGTTAGTGTCAGTACTCAGGTCAGTGTACGAGCGCAATTCCCGGGATGGAAAACTCACGCTCGGTAAAGTCACCGCTGACAAACCCATTAAGGGCCAGGCGAAGAGATTGTGATTGTGTCGGGTGAAATAACCTTTTATCTGTCCGTCGTATTTGAAAAAAAAAATGCGGTATGTATGCTGAATTGTTTTATTTATTTATTTTTAACAGCGCGTACTGGCAGCAAAAAAAAGTAGAGGAAGCGAGCAGTTGTAATTAAAATATGTGTATGTTAGAAAACTGGAGCCGGTTGAGAAATAAACAAAATAGATTTAAAATGTTTGTCAGAAGTGGGATTCGAACCCACGCCTGGAGAACCAGACTGCGACCTGAACGCAGCGCCTTAGACCGCTCGGCCATCCTGACTACCTACGCTGTAAATTTTCTGGTTTTATATTTCTCTCCGCTCTCCACACTCACGAAGGGACAACCACTCCGTGAACCTTTAAAAGGAGGACAGTCTGGGCAAGTATAATTCATGTACCCGAAAGTCTTGTTCTGCAAATCATCGGTAAAATAGCGCCAGCTGCCTTCCGCATGCCTACATTGATAATAAGAGCAGCGTTACAGGTAAAAATACAGTATATAATTTGCCTCTCTCCGGCCAAACCAAGTTAAGCAGTTTTATCTTTCTACTGCAAATTGACATACCTACAATTTAGACAGGGGTGGCTTACCAATGTGAATAACCACCAAGTATCTGTATTCCTCCACACAATGAAGAAGCATAATCCAATCGCTGACCAACAGATTTGAGAACCTCCCACTTGTACATGGGCGCCGCCATTTTGTAAGCACGTCAGCTTGACTCGCAGTGAAAGCTTCTTCTTGCGACAAAAAATGCTCATGCTCAGCCATCAGACATCTGGCTTCCATAAAATTTTCTGCAATACTTGAGCACAATCTCACCTAGAAATACCTACAGAGAGCTAGTCTGAATATCCACCACTCAGCAAGCTACAGTCCATTTGGTCGGGGATAACCATACCACCAACATCAAGGTACAGCATCATTAAGCTACATGATGAATACGCCATGCCTACTTGTGCTTGACCCATGATCATTTTTCTTCCTTACTTAACTAGCTAATATTTGTAGTACCATGCTTTTGGACATACTCGTTCCTTGAAAGGCGGGTTGAGCTAAGCGGTGACTTTCAATCAGTCTGTTTTGTGTTGGTCACAAATCATCATTGCAATATTTAGTCAAGAGATGGCAATTCTGCATTCACTTCCGGTGAGCATTGATTGGTCACTGTACATGACTGAGCGAGAAATGATTTGTGATTATTTTAAAATGTTTCTATAAAATTTCACTCACAAAAATATCAAAACAAAGTTTCCAAATTTCAATAGGAAATAATCTGGGCCAGTTTCAGTGCTAGTCACATTGGGCACACTATACACTTTTTAAGTAACATTTTCATCCTCTGAAGGAAGAGGGCTCTCAACAGGCTCCACACTGAAGGCTGGCTAGATTTTGAAATCATTGGCTGCCTCCACATGAAAGTGATCAGGAAGTTGTTACTTTTTTTTATGGTTTTCGTAAAGTAAAGCTGAGTGTCATCACATATGTGGAGTTGAGTGCCAGTCACTCCAGGCACAATGTTGAGCGCGCGAAAATTCCGGATGGCTTCACGCTCGGTAAAGCCACCGCTGACAAACCCATTAAGGGCCAGGCGAAGAGATTGTGATTGTGTCGGGTGAAATAACCTTTTATCTGTCCGTCGTATTTGAAAAAAAAAATGCGGTATGTATGCTGAATTGTTTTATTTATTTATTTTTAACAGCGCGTACTGGCAGCAAAAAAAAGTAGAGGAAGCGAGCAGTTGCAATTAAAATATGTGTATGTTAGAAAACTGGAGCCGGTTGAGAAATAAACAAAATAGATTTAAAATGTTTGTCAGAAGTGGGATTCGAACCCACGCCTGGAGAACCAGACTGCGACCTGAACGCAGCGCCTTAGACCGCTCGGCCATCCTGACTACCTACGCTGTAAATTTTCTGGTTTTATATTTCTCTCCGCTCTCCACACTCACGAAGGGACAACCACTCCGTGAACCTTTAAAAGGAGGACAGTCTGGGCAAGTATAATTCATGTACCCGAAAGTCTTGTTCTACAAATCATCGGAAAAATAGCGCCAGCTGCCTTCCGCATGCCTACATTGATAATAAGAGCAGCGTTACAGGTAAAAATACAGTATATAATTTGCCTCTCTCCGACCAAACCAAGTTAAGCAGTCTTATCTTTCTACTGCAAATTGACATACCTACAATTTAGACAGGGGTGGCTTACCAATGTGAATAACCACCAAGTATCTGTATTCCTCCACACAATGAAGAAGCATAATCCAATCGCTGACCAACAGATTTGAGAACCTCCCACTTGTACATGGGCGCCGCCATTTTGTAAGCACGTCAGCTTGACTCGCAGTGAAAGCTTCTTCTTGCGACAAAAAATTCTCATGCTCAGCCATCAGACATCTGGCTTCCATAAAATTTTCTGCAATACTTGAGCACAATCTCACCTAGAAATACCTACAGAGAGCTAGTCTGAATATCCACCACTCAGCAAGCTACAGTCCATTTGGTCGGGGATAACCATACCACGAACATCAAGGTACAGCATCATTAAGCTACATGTACATGATGAATACGCCATGCCTACTTGTGCTTGACCCATGATCATTTTTCTTCCTTACTTAACTAGCTAATATTTGTAGTACCATGCTTTTGGACATACTCGTTCCTTGAAAGGCGGGTTGAGCTAAGCGGTGACTTTCAATCAGTCTGTTTTGTGTTGGTCACAAATCATCATTGCAATATTTAGTCAAGAGATTGCAATTCTGCATTCACTTCCGGTGAGCATTGATTGGTCACTGTACATGACTGAGCGAGAAATGATTTGTGATTATTTTAAAATGTTTCTATAAAATTTCACTCACAAAAATATCAAAACAAAGTTTCCAAATTTCAATAGGAAATAATCTGGGCCAGTTTCAGTGCTAGTCACATTGGGCACACTATACATACTGATAACATTGTGCTAGCGGGCTCTAACGGGCTCACTGATTGGCTGATTTTGAATCATGACGCGCCTCCATTAGAAGTGATCTGATTGTTTACTATAAGTTTAGAGCAAAGGTAGCCCCGAGATATCATATTGTCAGGTTAGTGTCAGTACTCAGGTTAGTGTACGAGCGCAATTCCCGGGATGGAAAACTCACGCTCGGTAAAGCCGCCGCTGACAAACCCATTAAGGGCCAGGCGAAGAGATTGTGATTGTGTCGGGTGAAATAACCTTTTATCTGTCCGTCGTATTTGAAAAAAAAAAATGCGGTATGTATGCTGAATTGTTTTATTTATTTATTTTTAACAGCGCGTACTGGCAGCAAAAAAAAGTAGAGGAAGCGAGCAGTTGTAATTAAAATATGTGTATGTTAGAAAACTGGAGCCGGTTGAGAAATAACCAAAATAGATTTAAAATGTTTGTCAGAAGTGGGATTCGAACCCACGCCTGGAGAACCAGACTGCGACCTGAACGCAGCGCCTTAGACCGCTCGGCCATCCTGACTACCTACGCTGTAAATTTTCTGGTTTTATATTTCTCTCCGCTCTCCACACTCACGAAGGGACAACCACTCCGTGAACCTTTAAAAGGAGGACAGTCTGGGCAAGTATAATTCATGTACCCGAAAGTCTTGCTCTGCAAATCATCGGAAAAATAGCGCCAGCTGCCTTCCGCATGCCTACATTGATAATAAGAGCAGCGTTACAGGTAAAAATACAGTATATAATTTGCCTCTCTCCGGCCAAACCAAGTTAAGCAGTCTTATCTTTCTACTGCAAATTGACACACCTACAATTTAGACAGGTGTGGCTTACCAATGTGAATAACCACCAAGTATCTGTATTCCTCCACACAATGAAGAAGCATAATCCAATCGCTGACCAACAGATTTGAGAACCTCCCACTTGTACATGGGCGCCGCCATTTTGTCAGCACGTCAGCTTGACTCGCAGTGAAAGCTTCTTCTTGCGACAAAAAAGTCTCATGCTCAGCCATCAGACATCTGGCTTCCATAAAATTTTCTGCAATACTTGAGCACAATCTCACCTAGAAATACCTACAGAGAGCTAGTCTGAATATCTACCACTCAGCAAGCTACAGTCCATTTGGTCGGGGATAACCATACCACGAACATCAAGGTACAGCATCATTAAGCTACATGTACATGATGAATACGCCATGCCTACTTGTGCTTGACCCATGATCATTTTTCTTCCGTACTTAACTAGCTAATATTTGTAGTACCATGCTTTTGGACATACTCGTTCCTTGAAAGGCGGGTTGAGCTAAGCGGTGACTTTCAATCAGTCTGTTTTGTGTTGGTCATAAATCATCATTGCAATATTTAGTCAAGAGATTGCAATTCTGCATTCACTTCCGGTGAGCATTGATTGGTCACTGTACATGACTGAGCGAGAAATGATTTGTGATTATTTTAAAATGTTTCTATAAAACTTCACTCACAAAAAATATCAAAACAAAGTTTCCAAATTTCAATAGGAAATAATCTGGGCCAGTTTCAGTGCTAGTCACATTGGGCACACTATACATACTGATAACATTGTGCTAGCGGGCTCTAACGGGCTCACTGATTGGCTGATTTGGAATCATGACGCGCCTCCATTAGAAGTGATCTGATTGTTTACTATAAGTTTAGAGCAAAGGTAGCCCCGAGATATCATATTGTCAGGTTAGTGTCAGTACTCAGGTTAGTGTACGAGCGCAATTCCCGGGATGGAAAACTCACGCTCGGTAAAGCCACCGCTGACAAACCCATTACGGGCCAGGCGAAGAGATTGTGATTGTGTCGGGTGAAATAACCTTTTATCTGTCCGTCGTATTTGAAAAAAAAAATGCGGTATGTATGCTGAATTGTTTTATTTATTTATTTTTAACAGCGCGTACTGGCAGCAAAAAAAAGTAGAGGAAGCGAGCAGTTGTAATTAAAATATGTGTATGTTAGAAAACTGGAGCCGGTTGAGAAATAAACAAAATAGATTTAAAATGTTTGTCAGAAGTGGGATTCGAACTCACGCCTGGAGAACCAGACTGCGACCTGAACGCAGCGCCTTAGACCGCTCGGCCATCCTGACTACCTACGCTGTAAATTTTCTGGTTTTATATTTCTCTCCGCTCTCCACACTCACGAAGGGACAACCACTCCGTGAACCTTTAAAAGGAGGACAGTCTGGGCAAGTATAATTCATGTACCCGAAAGTCTTGTTCTGCAAATCATCGGAAAAATAGCGCCAGCTGCCTTCCGCATGCCTACATTGATAATAAGAGCAGCGTTGCAGGTAAAAATACAGTATATAATTTGCCTCTCTCCGGCCAAACCAAGTTAAGCAGTCTTATCTTTCTACTGCAAATTGA
>JAVTVY010057370.1:0-31183 GCA_036873755.1 Hanleya hanleyi | reverse complement strand
ACTAAATGTATTGATCACACATACAGTTGTGCCAGGCGTGAATGCTATGCTGCAGTATTTCAAACAAGTCACATTGCGCATGATTTAGCGGATAGGATCAAAGTACGTGTATAGATGTTTTAGCAGTGAGAAAAAGAAAAAAAATCATTTTGATCAATTATGCAGAAACAATATATGAAAGCTTTGAGAAATACATGAAATAGGAGAGAGTACATGTAGCTAGGATATTTGGGATTTCTATATTCCGCGATATAGAAGGGAATTGCGCAGGCAAATTTCATTAGGTCCGTCAATTTTCTCTCCGTAATCATACTTTACAGCTGAGTTTATTAGGCATGACATTTCTTTTATCAGCCAGGAGAAGCATTTTGGCCTTTTGAGCGGTAAGAAATGAAGATTTATAAAGATTGTTGGATGAGCTGGTTGAACAGTAGAGTTCTGTCGCTGATCTGGATTGATTATATAGTCAGTCTAAATTCTGATGGCTGCGATCAGCGATGCCACGAGTGACCCTTCAGCGTAGTTTAACGGAACCAATGCAGGCCTCCTGATTACTTCTGTATCTATAAATCACACATTTCCCTGTTAATATGTTTTGGCTGCGGGATGGATGTCCTGATCTAATCTAGTGGAATTCGACAAGCCAATATTACTGGGCTGATATCCATAGCAATTCCGAGACGCGAACCCTATATACCTCGTCGTCCAAAACGTATGCAGCTCTTTAACACAAGGCCATGCATGCCGCTGTCTCGATTCTGCAGTTTGCAAAGCCTCTGGAACCTAATAGCGTCCCACTGTGGTTTGTGGTGGGGATTCACTAAAAGTTACAAGGCACCAGGGGCAGATAATTGCACTGCGACCATCTGGTCTCATTCTCATATACCACGTTTGCCATCCACGTTTTACTGCGCCCTTGAGGTTCCTAAGCTTTGCACTCTGACGATCGTGAAATTTTACGACTGCCATTAAAATTAAAAATGCATATCTCCTGGGGAGTTCACAAAAGCTTGGTAATTGACAATCGTCGTGTTCCCTTGTGAAGTCCGACTTGATAGAGAAGCTGACACTTGTCGTGTTCTCAAAGCTTGCATAATGAATTAACTGGAGTGTCCAGATTATGGCTGATTACATCTGATCTGATACCCTTAGATTTTTAATGGAAAACTAATTTATTAATGCGACCATTTATAGGCAACTCCTTATGTTTCACATGCAAGAATAGTCGTAATAATTATGATTTTATTGCTCTGTGTCCATGGTAACCACATGGCGGAGAAAATATTTTATAGCTAGTTCTTGACAACTGTCGTGACAGTATGTGACAAGGAGACCCAATAGGTCCCTGTTTCTTCCCGCTTTTACGGTGTATTTCTGGAAAGTTTTATTACAGGCTGCATGCGAGAGTGTTAGAATTATTCATGTTGACCCATGGTTTATTGCACATTATTTTCAAAGCCTGTCAATGATAATTCATGCTAAAATCACACAAAAATATCCATGATGGATCCCCTATCATTTCTGCCATGCAAAAAGAAATGCGATCACGAAATATCAGTGTAAACACAATGTTACCATGCCATCATCTTATCTGCTGTATCTATGCTTCACTTTTAATTCAGACATTACACCAGCCAAAATCCATATATGCAGTCTTTTGTTTTGTCGTTTGTTGAGGATTTCTTTCGTGGACCTACGGTAATTCCCCTAATAATTCAATCACAGGAAGTTCAGTTTTCAACACAGTTATTCAAACACAGAGAAAAATTAACATTCCCATTCTTCATTTAAACTGAAGAAAAGTCGTATAATGACAAAATGTGACCCTTTGTAGCTGATGCCATGAATAATATTGCCAGAAGCCATTTTTGCTGCACTTCCTGTGATCGAATTATTAGGGGAATTACCGTACTATTAAATATCATTCTGTTCATACGGAATAAGTGATAATATGGAATACCGGTAATACAAAATGAATTGGAACATGAGTTGATCAAAATTCTTAATTTGAAATGAGATAGTCTTAACAAATGACCACCTGAATTGGTTAAATGTTGAAACATCAAATTATACATGTACATGTAGGCTGGCACTTTGCGAATTATGATTCATACATGTAGGTTTTCATTGTAAATCCATGCATGGTAAGGCAAATTAGTTCAAAATAAATATGAGAATTTTTAGTGTAGTTTGATATTTCCTGATTTTCAGAAAATAGTGTCTGGTAGGTAAAGTTATATATTTGTAGAATAAACTATTTGAAATACTGGAAGAACTTCATTCATGTCTTCAGAGTTTTGTTTAGTAAAGTTGATTGTATCTTAATGATTTGTGATGTAATTTTGTTATTAGATATGTTTCAATAATTGATATTTAGAGATTTATGTTGTTTGTCGCTGTATGTAGCTGAAATATTGATGAACGTGACATTAAACTGAATTCTCTCACACTCTCCATTTCTCTCCTAACTTTTCACTCTCCTGGAAATTTGCATCTTCATTTTATCCAGTCAATTTCTATGTTCCCACTTCGAACCTGCCTTGATTTATCTGGACCCCTTCAATGTTCAAATAACTTATAAATAGACACGAGACGTCACTGACCTTGAAAGCATTTGAAATTCGAAATGGGTCGCACAAGAGCGTTATTGATTGGCTGACCTAAATTGTGGGCACCTTATTAGGAGGAAAGACGCCGCTAATAGAGGATGATGTCACTCTACGTGACTTCACTGACCTTCACTCGCAATCGATGTGTACGTTCTGATTGGTTCTTCTGCCGTTAGAAGGTGAAATTTACACCTCGGATTTTGAACACTGAAGGGGTCAGATAAATCAAGGCAGGTTCGAAGTGGGAACGTAGAAATTGGCTGGATAAAATGAAGATGGGAAATTTGGGAGTGCCATGGAGACTGCAATGAGTAAAAAACCACAGATGTGTGTGTCTGTCCAGATCAGAGAGAAAACCTAAACAATATCGGTTCGTGCTTACTGGTCAATATAAATTGCATTCAGGGTCAAAGGTCAAGGTTGCCAAGAGCTCAAAATCAGATATCTTTAAAAATGCAATTTTTGTGTCAATACATTATGGAGAACGATTTCCTCTTGAAAAACAGAATCCAGGGGAGATTTCAGATTTTACAAACTGAGACTGACATATACACAGTCAACAGATTTCAATTCACTGTCTAAAATTCCTGAAATATCCCTTTGAATCCATACATGCTCGTGATCCCAAAATATGTGTTGTAGCCAGCAACTTCATAATATTGTATGATATGACTGGATGGGTATATTTTGTTGTCAAAACCATCTTCAAGAGGTTGAATTTATTCAAAATATTTACGACATTATCTCATGACCCTGTCCCTCCATCCAGCCTTCCATCCTTCAGATATTTGCTCCATGCCACTATAATTGGCTGTAAATGGCTACTTGCCCCTGGTCACACAGTTCACCTTTATTTCCCTGTATTGTGAGAGAAGCTGGGGTCTGTAAGGCAATTAGGATCATTTATCTCCTCTACTCCCCAGTGTAATTCCCCAGACCACAGCAGGCCATGGAAGGGAGGATCTGACACTTTCTCCCTGCTGGAACACCCTGACCAATCATCTCAGTATCGGGTGTCTTTAACCTTGTTTGCTCCTCAATCCAGCTGATTGATTTGGAATTCCCAATAGCCTAGCCAAGCTAAAATGCTCTTAGCCTTCTTCCTTCCCTTAGTCCTTAGGGTTATACTATCTTAATGGAGGACAGAATAACTCGTGGAAAATTAGAATTAAATTGTTCTGTGTACAATTATGGATTGCTGTTAAACAAATATGTCCATTCTCCAGTTGGAAAGAAATTGTCCAAATCTTGGGACTGCATGTCATTGTAGATCTACATTGATAATGTCTGTGAATATGGTCATCTTCAGAATGAACATATACAATTGTCACAGGCTCTCTGTTTTAGGAGAGTGATCACTCGCCCTCCATCACTCTCCTATTAATTTTTTTTTTTTTTACTTCAGAAGAGCTTTTTATCACTCTCCTGGAAACTGCCAATGCCAATCGAGTGATAGCTGAGCGTGAATCTCCTCAATTTTGGTTTGTAGTGATGCAAGAGTGATCAGCAGCTTTTGCAGTGTGTATGCATGTGAAATGAAACAAATAACCAGAAAAACTTAATTAAAACAGTCCATCTTCAAAAGTCCAGGTCAATCCTAAATCCTCACAGAGGGTTTACCTGGACATTTTTGGTGATTTTAATGAGTTCTTGAGTCGACACCTCTATTATACATCTCATACATTGCATCCCCCGCGCTTATTTTGAATTATCATGTCGTTATCCCAAGCCTGTGATTTTTGCTTTGACTTCCGATGTCGATTTCTGTCTGACATCATGATCAAAGTAGTTTGACCCGCGATGGAATTCAAACCTGTCGCATGTCATACCTCACAGCGGATTGGCATAATTAGCTAGCTTAACACATTCACTGATAAGTTTGATGTAGAGGAAACCCCTTGACCTATATTTATATCCAGAACTGGTATGGGTAACTAACCAAGGCAGTGTATCGATACACTGACTCGCGAGGATGAAAGCAGTCTATGAGCATTGCTGTTTTTATTAATAGACGATGTGGAATAATCCTGCCTTAAAGTTACATAAAAGTTCACTGTTGTGGATATTTTTAGCTGTAGGCTAACGTTCGTCGATATGCCAGTTGAACATCTTACATCAGTTGTCTGTATTCCGAGTAAATGTTTTCTCGTGTCCATCAGCCGACTGGCTATATAGGCCCCAGCTTGACTCTGTTTAAATGATCCTGACCCTTTCAGTGTCAGATCGTTTTTCTCCTGATTGCTATCCTTATAACTGTCAGTGTTTTTTACCCTATTGATCAATTGTACCCCGGAAAGTGTTATCACCCAGATTAACACATCAGCAGAAATGACTCAAACTGCGGCCTTCTGGGTCTAGTCTCCTCAACATACCCTGCTGTGCTCTGACATTCTCCAGGCTAATTGATGGAGGTGCGGTAATCATGTCCCTTGAGGGGGAGAGTGTTATATGCTGATCATAACCATCTGCAGGTCCTCTGTGGTCTTCTAGAAGCTGTTATACTATGCATACCTTCACTATCCCCTAGAAGGCTTAGCTGTGTCAAATATTCTCAGAATAATTCATTTTCACAAATATTTTATTAATATCCAGAGCTTCCCCGGTCCCAGCTGGGAATTTATCGAATCTTCAAAGTCTCCAGTTACAGTATTGTATTTCTCTGTTTGGTTTGACATTTGAGGAGCCCTAATGGTAAATCCATGGAGTTAATAATCTCCACATGGTAAATCTAAACCCCTTAATCATGTTAATGGAATGTTGATGTTGAGATATAAATTAAAGAATGCTGAAAAGTCAATGTATGGTGGGATGGGGTTCATGTCCTGATGTAAAATTGGAACTTTTAAAATACATGGGATGATAGGCAAAATCTGTACAAGATCTGTTTTCTATTTTCTCGGAACTAGCATTAAAAATTATTCTATTCCATCAAAGGGTTAACATAATATGGAGTACCGGTAAGTGGAAGGTCACTTGCTCGATATTCTCAATTTGAAAAAGTTTGACATAGCTCCTCAAGATGCATATAGTAGAAATTTGGTAGTGTTTGTGTATATGGAGAACGATTTAAAAAGCTCAAGTCTTACCAAATGACCAGCCGTAAACAACTGAATTTCTTGAATGTTGAAGCATCAAATTATAGGTACTTTTTGAAGTATATCATTCAAAGATTTTAATTGTAAATTCATCATGGCGAGGCAATTAGTTTAAAATAAGTTTGAGAATTTTAAGTGTATTTCTTTAGGGTCTGATTTTCAGAAAATAGATAGTGGTATTTTTAAATTTTTAAAGACTGCTAGAATAGATCGACTTGTATATACTTGAAATACTGGAAGAACCCGTATAATAAAGCTGATCATTCTGAATGGTCATGATGGTTTTGTAAAGAGTATGACCATGTATTATCAGTCTTGTTTATATTTTGCTGTGATAATTTCTGACCATATATGGAGTTGCTTTTTCCAAATACATCACACTTTTGAACGAGACACCAAATGGCTCAGGTGGCCAACTAAACTATATTCACCATCAATTGATATTTTTTTATGTCTTAAACTGGCTCAGTAATTGCGGCAGTATCAAAGGACGGCGGCAGATCACAGGTTAGATGATTAATGATGTACATTAGCGGTGCTCTATATCAGCAATGTGCATGTCATTGTACTGTAGACGCACACTGCAAGGCAGGCAGGTTACTTATTATTGTGGGGAGATGGACCATGTCCCCAATCAATATCAATATGTTTATATATAGACCAGCTTGGCCCAAGGGTCATTTGAACAGGTCAAACCACAGCTGACCAGTATGTTTTGCAAGAGAACATATCAAAAACATACATGAACATGTTCAATAAATGATATACTTTGCATGATGTTGTTTTATGTAATTTGTGTGTAGATGTAACTTTTATCCATTCTGATACAAATGAAAGCCTTTCACACTCAATTTTTTTGGCTTAAAATTCTTCACCAAAAAAAGTTCTATATTCTGAAAAGGCATACGCGCCATCTTTCCTGGACACTATGCAGTGAGAAATAAAAAAATCACTGCAATTGGAACTTTTCGACAGTTTCCCACCAAACTCTAATGATATGTTTAGTTTATTCAGTTCTCCTGAATTTGAATAGTATATTGGTCATTAACTGATAAAGCTGGGAAGATATTTTGTTTATGTCATTCAGACATGGGAGTGTGACTATAACGTCACAGGACCTACAAAGTAGGGTGGTCACCTAAGTAGATCAAATTTTCATCAAAGTAGGTCAGCTCAGAACTTGCTGGTAACAGTTCCCCAATGCACGTTCATGCCAAAAATCAAGGTTCTAATCAACGGTTCTCCTTATTTTGCCGGAGAAAGGATTCGGAATAAATCGTAAATCTCTTAGGATATTTTGTGGTGGTGGTGGGGGGGGGGGGGGGATGTGGAGGCTGGATGACGTCATATGCGGTGACGTGGATAATGTTATAAATATAAGGAAAAAATGGCGGGAAAGGTATAGGGAATTTAGGGGGAATGTTAACAGTAATCAGGGGTAGAATTTCTACGCGAATCTGGGAATCGATTCGCGTAAGGACTCGCCTGAAAAGCAACTCCAGCAAAGCTTAGCTTAATCAGTGTGTTGTTCATTCAGAGAGATTTAGGCCGTTGTCAGTTGATAGGTTGTTTCGCATGACCCGCCCGCATCAATATTTTGGAGACAAATAATGCCGCATCTATTTCACTTATCAGTCATTATTGGCCGTAAGAAATAAGTAAGCAAATCCACGAAAGCGCATGAGCTGACTGTGCCGTCACAGCACGGAGGCGACTCAAAATGCGACATTTTGGTTCACATTCTTGGGGGGAATACCTAATTTCAAAATGAGGCACAGTCCCGGCAATCACCTCTAGCGGGGATTTCCTCGTGTCGGGCACGTATCCGTAAAAGTTTTAACTCCGACAGATTTGACGGTTGCGTACCAAAGCCATCATGTTTTTAGTTAATGGATTATCAACCAGTCGGTATATCGTGCCGAATTTAACCATCCATTTCTCTGGTAAAACGCTTTTGAGCGAAGTGGTCGAGCGCTTCAAGTCTTCACTCCCGACGACAACAACGACTACACGGGCTGTTGACCTCCACGTCAACGAAATACATCACTTGTACAGCTAAAGGACGATGGACAAACAAAATCCGTTGCCCTGGACAGAGAATCCCTATCTTTAGTCAGTGTAGAAAAAATAAAAGGAGATTTCAATAAGAGGACTCCTGACGTTGAAAATTCGCATAATAAATTCTGCAGATATCTTTAACAGTGCTCACATGTAAGAGTTGTTTCCCATGATTTCTGTTCACACAATGTGTGTGCTTTTGAGTTTTACTATCTACCATAATTGTTTACAGAATGTTACAATTAAATTCAAGCAAACTTAAAATGCCTCTTTACAGAATAATTATTTCATAAGTATTTTTGCTTCCCACATGGAATAAATGAAGAAGTGAAAATAAATGTGATAATACTTGTATCTCTACACATTGTCATGTTGATTTGATTTATGGAACCGGCTAATGGAAGAATATTTTGATTTGATATGGAATGAGCCAACGGTAGAAAGTTTACCTTAATAATTATAGCATCTAGCATGTATGTTTTAGCAGGAGAAGGTCATGCTAAACACCCCATCAACTGACAGCAGCCTTATTCAATATTTCACGGAAATTCAAGTCAAATAGCTGACCTGTAATCAGAAAACTGTGAGATATCCTTTCATCTTTCTGCGAAACAAACACAAACGGAAGTGGCGATTTTCACATGTTTTGCTGACGTAATGCGCTAACTAAACCTCGGAGACCTTTGCTCGATTATTTTTTGGGAGCATCGAATACTGTCTGTAATGGTTCCCGACTGGCGCCAAAGGTTTTGAGTGTATTCTCCTTCGCTCGGCTACTGGTGCACAGCTACCTACGTTAAACCCAACAGGCGAAAACAGTCTATATGAAGGAATTGAATGGTAACACGCGGTCTGCAGACGAAAAGTACACGAGGGTGAAAATGAAACCTGGGACATTTTGGATATCATTTAGCAGATGAATTTGATTCGGATTCGTTCATAATTAGAATGACAAACAATTTTCCCTAAGACAGAACATCGGGCAAAGTAGAATCAAGCGGTAGGAAATTTATGAAAATAAAAATGGATCGTTTCTTCAGAGACATTGCCTGTATGAGACATGTCATGAATAACAACAACGCGGTCTAGCACTTTACGTTGAGAACACGCATTTCTTCATAAGTCGGTTTATTTGAGGTCGAGATTTTAACTTTAGCGGCATTGCATTTCTTGTTTATGTCCGTGACTCCGTGAATTTTTGTTGGTAATTTTTATCTTTCACTGTAAAAACCATCATGGTATGAAATGAGAAAATGTGGGACAAAAATATCTGGAATTTCCTTATTTTTTTAATGTTAATTTTGCGTATCTCATATAAATCTATAGCCAACTGTTAAGCCTAGTCTTTATATAAAGGTTCATTAATAACAATTGTTTGTTTTACTGCTTGTCAGGGAACACGGCACTGGTGGCCAGATTTTTATTTTATTTTTATTTTTTTTCATTTTTTTTTTTTTTTTGCAATGCAGGCAATTCCAATATTTGTTTCATATGCAATACAAAGATACAAATGAAATAAAATTAAGAGTATATATACTTACCACTTAGCAAAAATGTTTAGGTTGAATACTGCTCATCAATGGAGATAATCACTCGCCTGAACTAATTTGTGCTATTTTAGGTGTGCTAATTAACCTCTCTCCTCAGAATAAATGAGGCGTTTACATCTAGTTGTGCAGTAACCAGCACTAGTGAAAATGGCAACTGGTCACGAAATGCTTGGTTCCGCAAATTTGGATTCTTTGGATTCTCGCAAACTAAGCCACTGAGGATTCTCGCAAAATTTTGCAAAATTCTACCCCTGAGTATGGGGAGGATATGAAAGGTTATAGCCATAGTTGTAGCGAGAGATACATGTATGCATAGCAATACACGGATACCTCGAGGAGGATGACTTTGGGGCCCAAGCGTAAAGTTATAGGTCACCTAAATAGGTCAGATTTTCATCAAAAGTAGGTCAGCTCAGAACTTGCTGTTAGCAGTCCCCTAGTGCACGTTCATGCCAAAAATCAAGGTTTTAATGTCAACGGTTCTCTTTATTTTGCCGACGAAAGGATTCGGATGGACTCACTCATTACCGGACAATTTGCAAATGAGAGCCTATGACTCGAGACCCGACCAATTTCCTGCACTAGAATCTGTGCTACATGTATACTGAGATTGTGTATTCCCAAAACTAACGAAAATACTGATAAAGAACGGTTTGTCCTGAATTTGTGTGGTGGTGATAAGGAGGGGGGCTTGAATGAATGTTCATACAGAATGTTTCTGTTAGAACATAAAATTAGTTCCCTTCAAACCAATAAATCTACAAGTCACATATTAGAAAACTGTATTCATTTATAAGTGAAATTTCAGTGGCTTGAGCTTTTGCATGGATTGCAGATGATATGTATGAAAGATCTGTGGGTAATAACATCACCAATGACATTATCATTGATCTCCCTCTGTTATCAGTAGACAGCTAGTCTAGATAAAACAATTATATGCTGTGTATACTTAACTAATACCTACAGGTCAATTACACCCCAACAGAGCTGAACACAAACCATGGTGTTACACATTAACAGTTAATGTTTTGTGATCCAGAAAATTAATTATATAAGATCTAGTAGCTGGGCTTTGGATTATATTACATGTAGATTACAAAGTAAATGATGTAATGGTATACTGTGAGAAACTTTGACATACTAGTCCCTTATCTGAATACAAGAACTTAAAGTATACCTGATTTAATTACAGGGGTATCATTTTTCGAATCTCTGAACTTTCACTGCAGTTTTTCTGAGCTTCCTTCATATCTGTAGAAATCATGCAGGATAAGTACCGGTATAGAAACTAAAGGTGTTGAAAATGAATAATTGCAATTTAATCGAGATAATTTGCGATTTCACGCCAGGTCATAAACTTGCCCCCAGCAATCTGAATTCTTCATGCTGCATGTATGGGCTAGGTTAAATCAGGGCTGTAATTTTCAGGTTCACTGCCTCTGCTTCATGCATGTAATGTGTAATCTTGGCAGTGTTCACCTTATAATCAGGATAATTCCAGGTGTAAACCACATTACCTCATAGGAGTACAGAGTTATATTACCTGTAAATCTGTGGTGCGGACTGCTGCCTATAAAATTATTTCTGAAAAAAAAAAATCACCCAGGCAAAATAAATATCCACCAATTAACTATAGTTGTGAGCTGTGTACTTATCTATAAAGATAAACTTGTCTATATACATGTAGTTGACTGGCAGGCAATATGTTTTATGGCTCTCCCCAGAATTAATTATGTGTCAAGTTCTTTTAGAAAATGATCCAAGGTACATCTGTTGAAAGAAGTGTCTATCACTCAAAAACATAACGCAGTAAAATAATACTCTACACAAAGGAATCTACATGTACATGTATGTAAATTTGCTAGAATAGACATGTAGCCCCGTTCACATGCACACAATTTACTCACCTATGTAAAAATACACATGTGTAAATTTACACATGTGCAAATATACTTTTGCACCTGCTCTTGACCAGATGCAAATAAACTCAAAGTGTAAATATACATACATGTGTATTTCCGTTCACATGACAAGAAATACACATGTGTATTTTTTTACATAGGGTGCAAATTTGCATACGTGAGTAAAAGTGTGCATGTGAACGGGGCTCTAAGATGGTAAAAATTAAATGTACTTTTTCCCTCCTTTCCTTCCATTTATACCATGTCCTTAGACATGGAAGTGATCCTGCATAAATCATAATTCAACCTTTCTGTATTTAGGTGGTGGAAATCTTTTCTGTTCACATTCACCTGGTGCACGTCATTCTCGTGGCATCAGATGGTAAACATGTAGCTCCTACTGTCAGATATATACCCTCTGATTGCATTCAGATTAAAAACATGGTATGCAGCTTTTGTGCGCATGGCTGTCAGCCAATCAGCATCATTTGTTATTAAATAGAGCAGAGTGAGCCCAGGATTTCACAGCTAAAGCAGACATTGTACATGTGCTCTTGTTGAATCGTTATGGATCTAACTTGTTCATTCTGTAATAATATATGCTGGATACATTAATCCTGATAAAAACTGTGCCTGCGCACCGCAATTTTCTATCAAATGCAGTTGGAGAGTTACTAACTATGAGAACTGGAGAATGCCACATGTAGCTCCTCCACATTGCACAACTCACTGACCAGTCAGACGGGATGATTTAATAGGTCTACTCAAATTTAGTTCTCAGGAAATTGCCTCAATCATGATGATCAACTGGGGGATTGTGGAAAAAATTCAACTAACTGGAGAATCAAGAGAATTTGTTGACTAAATGGAATTGATTGATTGGTGTTTTCCTTCTCCCAAATGTGAATTCTTTGCCATATACAGGCCTAGTCGTGAGGAAAATTTCAGGAGCTAGTGATGAAACAATATTGGGGCGAGCAAAACGCTCACCTCAAAATAGCTCGCCTAAAGGCAGTTGGGAGAACAAATGAATTTTCACCAAATAAATGAACAAATGCTGTTGTTTTGTGTCACGTACTGTTTTCCGACTTCGGTTATGTCCCATGCAGTTTAAGAAAGTCTTCAGTTCGACCTTGCTTCCCTTAGCTTTGACATGTTCGATATAGATGCAGCCATGGTGAATAAATTTAAAATTAATAGAGGATGCAGGAAAATCTTCGCCTGTCGATCTTCACACCAACATGGCGCCTTGAAGTCACATAGTCATAGCAATAGCTGAAGACCCATAGACTATTGTGAGAAGACAGCTATGCGCATGACCCAATATCGCACTTCCTGCTTGGTATTGAAAGTGGAAACGGACTCCAGTGATACATTTTCGAGCGGTCGAATTGGCCATCATAAACCAAAATTTGAACTTTTGAATGAGTGATAAATCGGTCGCCTAAAACGACTTGGGCATGTGTGGGCACGAGCCCGAACGATCGCTCGCCTTATATGGCCAGGCCTGATATATAATGATCTAGGTATATTCTGGGAACACCTTCCAAGGTACACAAGAATGACAAGGTATATGGGTCAAAGGACTAGTTGGTAACAATAATGTTTGACAAGTGCCTGGTAATTTCTATGATTTATTGTTGATTTTACAATGATCTACTAGCTTACTATACCATGATTACATCATCTCAAAAACTGACATAATTCTTGTTCACAACTAACATATGTTCATTTCCATGATATTATATTTCGAGCCATTGTCCATAATCAGCATGAATGTATTACATGTACATGTACATGTAATTAGTATCAGTACTATAAAAAAGACTTTTTGTTTTAGAAATACCCATATTAATGTATACATATAGACCTGTATATTTATATCAGCTCAAAGTGAGGTTCACTTGAGACTGTCTGATTAACACATTTTGTTAGTATATGTACATGTACATGTACCTGCCACTGGCAGCTATGCCAGTAATAGAACATATAAAACGTTTGACCAATTTATTAAGATAGATATGAAAAAAAATGTGGAGTCATTCAAAAGCTATAAGCCTTGAGCGTTAAATCTGAATATGAACACTATTTTATGGAGCCATGTGTGTCTTGTTTGACTGGTTATAATAGATTTCTGCTGTTATATTATCTGTAAATGGAGATGTCTGTATGCAATTACTTCATATTTTTCCATGTTTTTGGGCTACATCTACTGTATCTGTTCCTTTTCATTGGACTGATCAGTGTCCAGGGTAATAGGAACTGTGAGCACTCTCGTGTTCTGGCACATTTATGCACTGTCATGATATGACTGAAACAAGGTTGAAAATGACGTTAAACCCTACTACTCACTCACTCCTTTTCATTTGAACAATTCAACTAATTCTCTCAAATTTTGAATTCAACTAATTCTCTCAAATTTTGCCATAATATATGTATGGGATCTGGCATGTGTTACACATGAATATTGGGGTCGAAGTCAATGTGACTCAAAAATCAGAAAATCATTCAAAATCGTTTTCTCTTTTGCGGATGTATGAGGGATGTATGTGTCACAAAGCAAAATTGAGTCTTACGGTCAAGGTCACTGGCCCAAAAATGGGGAAATCATTGAAAATATATTTTCTATGAGGTCAGGTGGTCAACGGTCTATTTCATTGTGGCACCCAAATCACATCTTCATTCACCAAGCCAATTTCTATGCTCACACTCAGAACTTGCCTTGGTCGGACGGGCTGCCATAATATATTGTTCGAACACAGCCTGTAGCCTCATGAATATGCAATAGGCATTATACATTTTCTTTCCGAAATGTGTTCTGAGACGGTGTCAGCGACTGGCTGGCATTATTGCATCAGCCTACAGAGGATCTGTTTGATTGGTTCGTAAGATGAAATTTACATTTCTGATTTTGAACAATAATGGCAGCCCGTCCGACCAAGGCATGTTCAAAGTGGGAACGAAGAAATTGGTATGGTGCAACGAAGATGCCAAATCAGGAAATTGTTTAAAACAGAGAAAATTATATTTTACACCAGTTCAAGGTTGCTGATTGTGTGCAAACTTCAATCATAATTAACTCAAGCTTTGCTGATGACAAACAAGAAAGTTCAGAAGGTCAAGTTACATGTAGACATGACCAAAATCATGAACAAAAATTGAAAATGTTAATTGTTTGCGAGTTCAGATGATGTGTCTGGAACCAAGGTTGAGGTCAAATTCATGAAAGAAAGATTAGCAGATTTACATGTATTTCTAATGACATGGCCTATAGTGTTAATTAGACTGTTTTTACTACCATGGTATAAAAGTAGATTTTCTGAATATGGATACTTCATGCTCTGCTTTTTTCAGGGGTATGCATGAAGTTGCTATTCTTAAATTTCAATATTTTTAACTTCAAATTTCCCATTTTCTGAAATATTATTGTGGGCTGTAAATGTGTAATGGTGCCTGGAATTTTCATTGATTAATTACATACATGTACCTTGATACTAACATAACGGTATCACTATGGAGATTTGCTCTTGGAAAGTGTTAAGTTCTGCAGACATGTCATTCCAATGGAGTATGTATATAAGAGGGACACAAGGACACATAATGCTGACTGTAAGTGTTTTAATGGCAACTTGATGTGGGGACACCTCAAGTCCTTATTCACACCGAGGCTTATATCAATGAGAGACAGGCGACGTGATGGAGTACAGACTTCAGCCATATGATACAAGTGGTACGATTCACACCTCGATCTATCTCTCTTATCGCTTCATTAAGCAAATGGCTTAGAAACAAACCACAGTCCATCCGTGAATGCTATCCGTGGAGGCGATCAATAATTGAAATTAATAATTGAGTTAGGGGGTCCATGCCGTGCTGTACAGGCTAGCTGAAGCTGGGCGAGATTGGATAACGAGCACCTTTCGATCATGACGAGTGGCCAATTAAACGGCTGCCCGTCGCGATATGCCCATATTTACCTGTAGCACCTTGATTAAACATTCCTAGGCAATAATCACCCGACACAAAGCCAGCGCTTGAGAATGCCATTAAGACGTCTCTGAAAATAAGCTCAGCGCTGACATGTGCATTTCCTTCATAGAGATCGCTGCTTCCTGTTGGAAATAAATCACCTGCTCATGCCCTAACTACACATCGCTGTTCTTGATGCTGCGGCGATATTTTGAACACTGTAATGTGTGCAGATTGTTCAGCACAACCATTGCTATTTGAGACATTATATACCGGTATATGAATTTAGTTGTTTCATACTGCCTTTTAATATTATCGATATTTATGGTGTTCGCATAGTTCATCTTTTACATCCGGAATTATTAGGTTCTCTCCAGGCAGTGTAACTAATGATGGCTTGTAAATTTCCAATATTTGATAGCAGAATTAAGGCAAAGCACATAACTGTTGAACCATTATAGCTGAATCTATCAAGGCAGAAGCCATAAAACAGCTGCAGTCTGTCTGTAGTTTAATTAATCGGGACTAATATTCATGGAATTCACTTTTAATACGCGAGCAAATATGCTATTCATGTTTCAATAATCTGAATGCATATGGCGTGTGTGTGGTGTGGTTCATGCGTGTGCATGGCATCAATTCAACAGAACATCAAAAAGGCCTTTGATGCAGGGAGTTTCGTCATGAACTTGATAATTCTGTCTGATTCAAACAAACTGTTTGAACAGAAAGATATAATCCTATAATATTGATGGCCTAGTGCTGGATGGTTCTGTTATACTGTTATCCTTCTCTTGAAACCATGACAGCATAAAACAGGCAAATATTGCTTCCAGTACTTTTATCCCAAAAGCATATATTGCCATATGCCTTCCTTTATGGAATCACTGAAATTTGTTTGGTCACATTATATATTGCTCAATTTTTTAGCCCACCATCACCAGATGGTGGGCTGTTCAAATCGCTTTTCGTCCGTGGTCCGTCGTCTGTCGTCAGTCCGTCCGTCCGTAAACAATTTTTGTTATCGCGATTTCTCAGGAACTACTGCATGGATCTTTCCCAAATTTGGTACACAGGTTCCCCTGGGGTCTAGTTGTGCAAGAAACCTTTTTTGGTCCGATCCGAAAATCCAATATGGCCACCAGGCAGCCATCTTGGATTTCCCTTCGAAACCTTGTTATTGCAATTTCTCAGGAACTACTGCATGGATCTTTCTCAAATTTGGTACACAGGTTCCCCTTGGGGTCTAGTTGTGCAAGATACCTTTTCTGGTCCGATTCGAAAATCCAATATGGCCACCAGGCAGCCATCTTGGATTTCCCCATGAAACTTTGTTATTGTCATTTCTCGGGAAGTACTGTATGGATCTTTCTCAAATTTGGTACACAGGTTCCCCTTGGGGTCTAGTTGTGCAAGATACCTTTTTCGGTCCGAATCGAAAATCCAATATGACCACAAGGCAGCCATCTTGAATTTCTCCATGAAACCTTGTTATCGCGATTTCTCAGGAACTACTGCATGGATCTTTCTAAAATTTGGTACACAGGTTCCCCTTGGGGTCTAGTTGTGCAAGATACCTTTTCGGTCTGATTCGAAAAACCAATATGGCCACCAGGCAGCCATATTGGATTACCCCATGAAACCTTGTTATCGCGATTTCTCAGGAACTACTGCATGGATCTTTCTCAAATTTGGTACACAGGTTCCCCTTGGGATCTAGTTGTGCAAGATACCTTTTTCGGTCCGAATCGAAAATCCAATATGGCCACAAGGCGGCCATCTGGAATTTCCCCTTGAAACATTGTTACAGTGAATTCTCAGGATATATTTAATGGATCTTTCTGAAATTTGGTACACAGGTCCCACATGGGGCCTAATAGTGCAAGATACCTTTTTTGGTCCGATTCGAAAGTCCAAGTTACGCTTCAAGTTGATTCGGTATTCTCGAGTTGTGACGTTCCATCACAAGAGTCGGCGGATCAAACGGTGGGGCATATTCTATATATTGACTATAGAGAATATCCATACCTTCACCTTCCATATCAAGGAGTTCAAATAATTCGGAATTAAAATGTATTTCTTCAAATTTTAAATCAGCTTTCTTTAGTCCATGCAGTAGCAAGTGAACTGCTTCACCCTTTCGTCTGCCGGCGGGTCGGCTACATGAAGGGACGTCACTCTTGTGACTCAACGTCACAACTCGACAACTGTAGACTACTGCATGTTTCGATCCAAGGGAGATAATCAGGATTCAGGCACTTTCGAAGTGTCAACATTACTGCGCGGACCGGATCCCTTCAGTATTAAGTAGTGTACCATCTTACTATTTTCGAGCATGGTATCTTAAAAGAGATATCTCAAAATAGCCGTATAAACAGAACAGAATTAGCATTCGTTCTTAATTATAAAATCTTAAGTATTCATCTTAAGTATTGAAGATTGGTCTTCGCTTCCAGTACCCAATGATGACATGTGCAAAAAAAAAAATCAAAAAAAAATACTACGAAACAAAGGCGAAGAATCCTCCGTACATGTACATTCACTTTCAGACTAACTTTGCTAATTTCTCTTGTATTATAACAACCGACATGAGTACAGTTTCTAGAAATCTTGAAACTCCTGAAACTTAGATTATATCTTGGTGTTTTTCAGTGGCCTTTTCTGATCCTTGTCGCTCAGATTCGAAATTCTGTAAACAAAATTACAAGTCAATCGTTTGTTCTTAGTAACAATGGACAAAAAGATCCTCTAGTCATTAGCTTACAATTATCGGACACTGGTGGACGCCAAGATCCTTCAGGATCTCTCGTTATTATAACTCTTGTCTCTTTTAGAGTCAGAATGCTCTTATTAACCCTGTTGACCCTAAATTTCTGCAGTTCTGGGTGTATTAGGGATTATGGCGGGCTTCGTTCTCAATTCTGATTGGTCAGTCGCGACAGCTGATCAGTGCGTGACCTCTCTTGCCGAAGGCATGTCGCTACTGACCAATCAGAATTGAGAACGAAGCCCGCCATAATCTAACTTCCTAGATGGACGGACAGTTACGTTGGATTTTGAATCGCCCGGCAAAGGTAAAAAATTGCACAAATTTACTAATTTGACGACGGGAATATATAAAGTGATACTCGTAGAATATGCTGATGTATTTTGTTTGGCGGTAAACCGTTTATTTCTCGATTCACCTAAAGTCCGTTTCACACCTTTATGTTTATTTATATAAAGCATGGGGTTATATATACAAACCCCATATTTCGACACTTCACCGTAATACCACCCAAATCTCTTGTTTTGCGGGCCTGTGGGGATGACATAGAGTGATTATCATGTCGACATCCTGTAAACATCACACCCTCACAAATAACCTCAGCAAATGACAAATGCCAACTTGCAAAATTTAATAACCTCAGAAAATGACGACATGCAAAATGACTTAGCATAACTAAAATGCCAGCCTTCTATTTGAAAAGTTCTGTCTTGCTTACTTTTCTTCATCAAGAATCATCTGGGGGTAAATGCCAAGATGAAATCTTATTTTATTAATTCTACCTCAACAATTTATTAATTCTACCTCAGCAATTGTTTTGCTGAGGTTAGTTACTTATTCCTAAAGGCAGACATCATGCCAAGCAAGTGTTGTGTTCACTTCTTTGTGACTCTGTAAATGAGCTTATATTGGGTATAGTTAGCAACAAATAATGTGCTTTCCCATATTAAGGAAGGGAAATTGTGATGATACATGTAAATGTAGCAATAGCATATATTATTATTATTTATTGTAGCAAACCTAAACTGTCTTCGCGAAAATGAGGTTTTAAATGTAGAATGTAGGATCTTTTATATTGTGCCTAAACATCCCCCTGTGTTGGTATATTCCAGGTGATGTAGGTGGTATAGAGATGCAGGTCGTCCCCCAGACACAGTTCATTCCCCTGCCAGAATCCCTCTGTCTCATCATCATGGACCTGAACAACCACCGGGTCACTGCCACCCTCGATCTGATCAGAGAAAAGCTGGCGTATTGTTACGGCCCTGGTATGCAACTCCCAGATGACCAGTTGATCTACGACACTCTTGGACATCTGATACGAGAGAGGAAGGTCTTCCATACAGGTAAATTCCCACTTGAAGCTGGTTTTGTTATCAGAAAAGTGGATAATGCAATGCTGCAGGGAACAAACGGAAGCAAATAGTGCATTGGAACTTGGTATCTCCACCAAATATATCTGGAAGTTCAGTATAACTTGGTATTCACCAAGTCATGAATTGAAGTGTCTTGGAACTGGCTATTCACCAGGTTATGAAGTGGCATTTGGGGTATTCATCATGTAATAAAATGGCATTGGGCGTATTCACCATTAATGAAGTGACATTTGGGGTAATCACCATCTAATAAAGTGGCATTTGGGATATTCACCATGTAATGAAGTGGCATTTTGGGTATTCACCAGATAATGAAGTGGCATTTGGGGTATTCACCAGGGAGTGAAGTAGAATTTGGGGTGTTCACCAGGGAGTGCAGTAGAATTTGGGGGTCTTCACCAGGAAGTGCAGTAGAATTTGGGGTATTCACTAGGGAGTGAAGTAGAATTTGATGTATTCACCAGAGAGTGCCGTAGAATTTGAGGTATTCATCAGAGAGGGAAGTAGAAATTGGTGTATTCACTGGGGAGTGAAGTAGAATTTGGGGTATTCACTGGGGAGTGAAGTAGAATTTGGGGTATTCACCAGGGAGTGAAGTAGAATTTGGGGTATTCACCAGGGATTGCAGTAGAATTTGAGGTATTCACCAGAGAGTGAAGTAGAATTTGGGGTATTCAGTAGGGAGTGAAGTAAAATTTGGGGTATTCACTAGGGAGTGAAGTAGAATTTGGCGTATTCTCTGGGGAGTGAAGTAGAATTTGAGGTATTCACCAGGGAGTGCAGTAGAATTTGAGGTATTCACCATAGAGTGAAGTAGAATTTGGTGTATTCACCAGGGAGTGAAGTAGAATTTGGATTATTCACTGGTGAGTGAAGTAGAATTTGAGACACATGAAGTGAAGCAGAATTTGGGATTTTTAACAGGTAGAGAACTGCAATTTAGGATATTCATGAGGCAGTGAAGTGGAACTAGTTTAGTATCCAGATTGAAGGAGTGAAATACAACTCAACCTATCGCATTTCAGTAGTTTTAGAGCTACAACATGGAAATGTGATTGTATTGCCGCTTTCCATAAAACAAGGAACAAGATCCCACATCAATGATGTGATAAAAAAATAACCAAAGTTGATGGACTAAATTTTGATCGTACGTTCAGCCATCATCAAACAACAGCAAATATTCAGTAGAAGAACAGTATACTTGCAGTAGTGATCTGCAGCAGTGTTTTAGTAGAACATAACAGACATTGCAGAATCCTTTCAGCAGCTGCTTCAGATCTTTCACATTACACTGATCTTTCATTTCTTGGATAATCTTTTCTTCAACGATTGGTGCCAAAACTGTCATTCATATTTTGTTATCATCACAGTGCATTGCACATCAGCAGATGTTTTCCCACTTAATCAATGTGGAGAATTTGTTGGAGAAAGCAGCAAGTCGTCTTCTACACCTCACTCTAATCTGGCCGATATCCATCCTAAAAGACTGCCCTCATTGTTTTGACAGATGTTACGCCATGTAACTGAAGGCTTGCTTCATTTTAACTTGATACCTTTAACCAAACCTCAGTTGATCTGCAAACTCAAACCCCATGCAAATCGAGTCACTGGAAAATCCCTAACCATTTTGATACTGTCTCTGTTTATATTCTAAATTTGTCAATTTGGCGTTTGTACACATAGCTGTTTGTCTTCTAATTTGTGAGCCTGATCTTCCAAGAGGCTGGTATTTGCTTAGGATTGCCTGGCATGCGACTCTCTGTAAAGTCAATATGAAGGCTGACTCGATTACCGAGCTTACTTCGGTCCGTTTGAGCCATCTCTCGAGAGTTTTTGCTAGCGGGATGTTTTTCCTGGCACCCTGTTGCACTCACTCTGGACACTGAGCGCGCCAGTTGCCATCAGTTTCTGAACAAGTAGAGCATGATATTTTTCTTACATTCTGCATCTCGCGACCTGCAGCGAAAAACAGGATTGCTCCATGAACATGTGAGGAATTTCGAACCTGAACGTTAGGGTTTAACAATGGATATTTGAAGATAGCAGACAATTGTGCTATAAATACCATTTCATATGTCATAAGTTGCTGAACATACATGTACGTCTTTAGATATGAAGGTCTGTATTGGGGTATCAGCAGGTTTAGAGAAAGCAGCACATTTATTAACATCAGACCTAAAATATAATTCTTTAAATATTCTCTTTAGGGCTAAATATTATACGTGTCCCTTGTTGTTCAAGTATCGATCGTTTAACTAATTGATGCAGTACATGTACTAGTAGGCCTATAATTCTGCAATGAATTCAGGAAACATTCCTGTGTTGCAGGTTCAGTGAAAACAGCACATTTACTAGTATGAAATCTGTGATGGAATTCTATAAATATTCTCTTCATGGCTAAATATGATATGTGTTCCGTCTTGTTCAAGTATGAGTGTTTAAATATCGTTGAACTAATTGATCCAGCACTTATATAATTCTGTTGTGATCTTTCAAGTTCTTACATTATACATGTAAAAGCAAGTTTGTTTGTAGTACGTCAATCTGTATAGTTGTGAACTAACAGTTGTTGTTTTCTGGTATGTTAGAATGCTACCCTGGAGGAGGTATGTATTTGTACATCTGTTTGTTCATTATAAGAGCGACCCCTCTTCAGTTGTCCTCTCAGTTTTCATTTCTTCACGTCTGTCTACTGATATATTTTTTCTGTGAAATTACATTAATTTCAAGTTTAATTAAGTATTGTTTTTTTTTTCATTTCTTCATGCCTGTCTAGTAAATATATTATTTTCTGTGAAACTATACATTAATTTCAAGTTTAATTATAAAGTTTGACCAGAATGTGTATGTATTTATGCATTTATCTGGGGTTTTTTTTGGTTCTTTTTTTCTGTCTTCATACATATTGTGAGGGATCTCCACTCCTTTTCTTCAGTGCTTTCAATTGTTCGTCATGATTATAGCACCCGTCACAGAAAGTATGAGTGTTGACAAGTGTATAGCACCCCATCCTGTTGTATTTGACAGATCATGCAATTAATATTATAGACCAATCAGAAGTCTCGTATCAACCCAGATTCTAGGTTGATAACTAGGTATCATATCACTTTTAAACAAAACCATTTTCGCATACCCAAGTCGAACACAACACTTGTTGCATTAGCTGAATATAACCCATTTTCCCCATCAGAATACAGTGTGGTGAATATAAATATTCTGTGTTCCATATTAGAATTTAGTGCTACTGTATGAACTCGTCAAAATCCAAATTTGATTGGCTATTCACAATATATAAATATTTCCCGTTTGAAAATCAATACAACCACCACTGACCATAAAACTTTGGAAATCACACAGACATCAAAGAAACTCCTCGCTGCATGGTGTTGGCAAGCTCATATCTTGATTGGCTGTATGACATCACATGCGTTCATGGTTTGAACCATTTACCCCATTCAATAGGTCAAGGTGAATGATGGAACCTTAGTGTAGTATTTAATTTGAAATGTGAAGATGACACAAAAACCTACCCCACTGACTGTCTTTCTTGTCCCAGGGACCAGGGAAGGACCCTATTAGTGAAACAGAATTTGATGAGTATCGATCCATGCCTCAAATGACTTCTGATTTTTACTTTGCCAAGAAAGCCTCAAGTGCTAAGTATTCATGGCAAGCCCCAGAATATAGAAGGTTTCACCTTGGGAAAGGACATCTGCAGAAGTGAGAGTCCATCGATCATCAGATTGATGCCTGGATCCATTTAGTTCCTGTTACCGATACAGAGCTTGCATGTCGGTCATCAATGCAGCCAATCAGCTGTGTCCGTGGCCTTTATCCTCGGTACCCTGCCAATCCAAATTTCTTACTCCCACACCTCAAAACAAACTGGCAATTTGAATCGGTGAGTGGGTAGTAAAGATCTAGATAGCACTCTGAAGAAAAGAACACCTTTGGTCTTGGTAAGATAATAGGCGAAGTTTGCTGTCAAAACAGTTAATAGGTTACTCAGATATCTGTATTCAAACTAACTGTGGACAAAGATGCTAATTACCACCCACTGCATTCAAGTATAATACTGGAGCAAATCGGCCCAGGCAAATTTCTGCCAACTGTTGACGGCGTTTCTGCAGATGGTTGTGATGTTTCAATTCTATATAAGGACTTAGATCATTCCCTTTGATATTCCTCTTTCAGGCATAGATGAAGTATCCCTGGTGTCCATGATACCGATCATTAATTATTCAAGTTCTTTGCTTTGATGAATGGCATTTCCCTCCTGTGAATCCCAGACTAGGTATTCCCCCAAGCCAACTCTGTGATGCCGAAACGGACTTTTATCTATCCAGGCATTGGTACGATAATCCCTTTCAATCCCCCTTTCAAAATTCTACCACCCCAATTTCAGGGACAAAGTTCAGTCGTGGTTCTAGTAAATTTAATCACCATCTCAGGGGTTCATAGACATCAAAATATTCAGTTTTTTTGTTGTTTTTTTCTCGCTGAATTGAGTTTTGTCCAATCAATATTTAGTTCTTTCAGAATTTTACCCCTTTCGTATGTAATGTAGCATTTTTGCCAGAATTGAGTTTTTCATATGTTGATTTTTGGCTTCTCTATTGAGTTTTTGAATGAATTTTACAGCCTATTAATGGTAGTAAGATGTGACTTCTATGAACCCCTGCATCTAAAATCACAAAGAAATAATGGATTATGCATATGATTTTGAATCATTTTGTCAACTTCCTCTTCTAATAAATTTGATCACCCCAAGATTTCACTTCCTGTGATTGAATTATTGGACTGGAGGGATTTTAAGTTATCTTTATTAATACCTTGACACTGTACATGTATGCATAATGGTATGGATTTAAAATTAACCCTGAGTTAAAAAGTTCTCAGTTTGTTCTCTGAATTTGTTGTGTTTTTAGAGCTGATGAATAGAGTAGTCATTGTCGTTAACTTGATGTATTTTGTGTAACATACCGTACTCCTACACCCATTGTCAGTGTTCTGTCAGCGTTTGTGTTATCATTTATTCTCATTGTTGTCTTGCAAAACAGTTTTATATATAAAACTTTGATCATTTTGTGCAAAATATATCGCACGGTGCTGTCAAGATTTCGATAAATAGGAGATTATGCTCCTGATAGTATATATAACGTATAAACATGTAAATATAGTAAACTAACTGCTAATATGTATGAATTTACACTATTATGTACATTATGTCTATGGTAAGTTATTTGCAGGTTTCCTGTGAATTAATTATTGAGTAGAGTTGAGTAGATCGCACACATGATCATCCATGTACTCATGAAAAATGCACAACTTGGGAGTTCACATCAAGGTCATTATGTTATACATGTGAATGTAGAATTCAAACAGGTCTTAAAGTTTTGGGGTTTTATTTCTTTGATATTAAGAAGTGGAATTTTAGAGAAAGGAAAAGAGAGAAACATACTGTGTATGACTGTCTAGAATCTTGAAATTTTAGCATTTCTGGAATATATTCCTGGTTGGCACTCGACCCCCAGTGACTCCAATCTGGATCACTGTGGGTAGGACTTGTCACAGTTCTCTTATGCTTAATATATGATGAGGTACTTGATTCACCATCTCTCCTAAATAGTTCCAATTAATTAAATCACACCAAAATTTGTAACACAGTACCCAACTTCAAATATAATACTTGATGATATTCACCTAAATTTTTAGCCAGTTAATAACTCCCCTGCATACATTGTGGATCTAGCTCATGCTCCCAGTCATGAATACATGTACTACTACCACCCAAGACAACCCTTTATCGAGCAGCTACTTTGGAAGATCTTTTTAGTCAAGTGAAAGTAGATTGTACGTGTATTTTAGATTATTTGAAAGGGATCAGTTTGTTGTATAAATTTTGATGTATTTAAATGTTTTTAATGCATTGGTTTACTGAGTTATTAACTTGAATACTTAGAATTTCGTTTGATAGTCGCTATATAGCTGAAATATTGCTGAACGCGACATTAAACCTTAATTCTCTCTCTCCCAAGACAACCCTGACTGTCCTTGCCTGCGATCAACGGAGCATGAAAAACAGTGGCATTTCGGATTATTGGGACTTGGCCATTGCCTTGTATGCTTGCAATGTTTAATAAAGTCTAATGATAATCATGATATGCAGACTAACTAAAATTTCTCACAGCCAGAAGTTGAACTACATACGTTGCACAATTTGCTGCATTCACAAAAGTTTAATCAGACAATAGCAGTTGAAGCATGTGTTCCCTGTGAATAGCATACTGATAGCTCCTCATTCTCTCACAGTGTGAACAATGTTGAAGCTCCGTCTTAGAAAGCAGCCACAAATCATTTGTAGCTGCATGGTCTTAGCAAATCACTACATCTGGCTGCAGAATGAATATACAATACCTTGAGGGCTGTATTGGTGTACCCTCCAACTCCTTCCACTACTTAGATCTGCCACTTGAAGAAGTAACTGACCTTTTAGTGTAGAACTACAAGCTTGAGTAGTAGTAAATCTAACTTAATTCTGGACATACCAGGGTACATACCAATGTGCCAGATGATGCAAGTCTGTTTAAGCTTAACTTGTGAAGAGACTGATAGGTACATGTATGTCTTTGTGTATGATTGCATGTAACCAGGGTTAAACAATCATTTATCTGGGATGGATTTAATGTTGAATAAATGTCAGCTTAAAGAGTCTCGTCAGCAGTGATGAAGGGTTGGTTTGTGCCAAGTACGGCCTTGTTGTTCCTTAAGACGTAGACTGATAATAACCTTTTACAGTATACATAGCTTAATTATGTGATTTCTTGCATACATTTAGGGACACCCTAAAACAAGTTTCAAAGCTCTTAAGTTCCCTAGCTTCGAAGTGCCAAAGCTCCAAGCTCCCATATTATCTAGTGTTGGAGTGGTACTGTAAGATGCTGTGTATTCGGATTGGAGGGTTTTCTCATTTAGAACATATATCTTCCATCAAAATGTGACCGTATCGACCATAGATGTTTATTGAGATCTTACAAATATGGTATTCAGGTTTCTTCAATGTTTGGATATAACTAGTTAGGATTATCTCAATTAATTCACTCTACTGGACTAAGGATTGAAAATATGCCTTGCACTTCATGTAACACTTTAGAACCCATGAACATTTTTTACTGGTTTACTGCCTGTAGCCTTACGATTACTGAATAATCCTGTTTTAAAAGCCCCTCAAACCAACTAACACAAACATTCCTTGTCATCCAACCTGAAGTTTACAGATTCAAGCTGTAGTTGACAAACTTCTCTTTATCTTATACATGTATGTGCATGTACATTTTTCTGTGGCACATTACTGGAATACATTTAATGTTCAATAATCAAGAAGTTTATCCTTTCAGCCCAAAGATGTTACATGATGTTACATGATGTCACGTGTACTATTATCCACAAGCAGCCCACAAATGACAAACAGACGTCCCTTGTCTTAACTCCCAAAGCTTTTTCTAGCTTTTCTTAAAATTAATCGACGATCCAGGCCTAATGCAGTTCTTGCTAATAGACTTGGCACAAAGAATACGTTGAAATCTGCATTCACATTTCATTTGGAAGCTGCAGGAAAGCAGTAGAAGAAAGCCAATGGATTATAGCCCTTCCCAGCCTCATGTGATTAAAACACCTGGAAATTACTACAGCTCTTTTAAAATCCTATATCCTCATTTGATAAATGGATTTCAGCTGTAATTATGAGGCTTTTTTGCCTGATTACACCTTTTCTCTGATGTCCCAGCCATTAACCTAATTTATCTTTGCTGCAGCTAATTAGTCTGTCACTGAGTATACCTGGGTCTGACATCCAGTGCTGACAAGCTTTCCACAGCCAGCGATTGAACAATCGTATCACACTGGTTTTGGTGCACGCTCATCCACTTCATGGTGGACGGCAGTTCTTTAACAATACGATCAACACACCTGACAATAATCTGTGGGGAGCTTTGTCTGCACCTCCTGTTCTGTACGACAGTTGGTAAATGGAAATGCCATGCACTGATGACTTAATGAGTGGTTTCGTCCAATAGTTAAAACTTCAGAGCCTTGCCCAGTAACTCCGATCATTCATGTCCTGGAGTAATTAATAAAGATCTTTAAGCTTGGTCCTTTTTGGGTGCAGCTTTTTTTTGTTTTCTGTATGATAAAGACCAGGTATTGCGAACAAAGGTGGGCTTAATGTTTGCTGCATTGGATGTGTTCTATGATTTTCACAATAAATGAATGCTGTCTATTGCAATACAGTTTCTCACTCCAGAATAGTTACAGAATTTAATTTATTCATTCACAAATTTTAATTTGAGTCAAAAGAATGAGAAAGTCTTCAGTTTCAAATTATCAAACAGAACTGGGATAAAATGAGAAATATCCAACTTTGAACATTAATATATGATATTTTTAATTTTAAAAATGAATTAAACGATTATGTTTGTGTCCCAAATCTTCACCTGTTATCACTTCAATGCCAATATCCTCCATTTGGAGATCTTCTGCAAACAAAATTATCTCCCTTGATCGCTGCGTCGATCGTCCGCCAGGTGGCGTGCACTCCGCGCATGTCCATCACTCTTTTTCCTTGCAGTCTTGGTGACAAGACCTGTTTTGAGAGAGCTCCTGTAAACAGTAACTTTTGGATTGTTATAGACGCACTCTAGGGTTATTTTTTATCTCCCGTAGTTCATTATGAACCAACGTAGTCGCCCAGCTATATAGATTTATAGGAACGAAGAATGTCGTCAGTTTTAATCAGTAAAGACTTGCATTTTTCTTTGTTTTCAAAGGTGTGTTTACAGTCACCTATGGCGACGCAGTCAACTCTGGAGAGCGGCCATTGACCTGGCAAGATGTCCAGCTGAGAAGCTACGCAGGCCCTCTTCAACGACTTGGCTGTAAACGAAGTTCCTACCAGCAACTTATCGCTGAAAACGATACTGTTGCCAGTGGAATTTTCACAACAGACCCGTGAAACAGTACAGATCACGGACACAGGATCACAGCTCCACGGCGAAACACAGTACCCTGGAGCTACATTTTAAGATGGTGAACAACTTACAGACCCAAGACGGCCTAGTTCAAGTTCACCGGAGAAGATGAGTTACGGACTCTATACCGGAGCCGTTACAACTACGGATCTGGGCAGACCTCGGATTATAGTTCCCGTTCATCCAAGCCTCCGCAACTCAAGAAAGACAAGTCTACCAGCCGGGACCTGGTGGAGAACCGGGACCCGGGACAGAGCCGTACCCTGGACCTCCAAGGACCTCGACACCTTAGAGCACCGGGACTCCGACTGCAGAGCACCTCGGACCCGACCATCGGAGAGAGAGGTTATTTCCAGAGGCGGTACTACGGCCCGGAGCCGTACCTCGGGACAGAGAACGACACGGACCTATGAAGTTCGGACTTATCCAGTACGCCGAGAGTCTACGTCTCACCGGGAGTCCACACCTACAGACCACGGACTTTAGATCAGCATACGGGACCATGGCTCTGAGAGATCAGCCCAATGCAGAACTCCGAGACCCCGTCAAGCCAAGAGCCTACAGAGACTACGGAATACCGAGAGAATAGGCAAAGTGCAGACCAGTCAAGCCCAAGCCACGGCGATACGGTTTACTTCTACTGCACCGGCTAGAGTGCTGACACGGACTCTACTAGACAGCCCCGTCACAGTCACGGATCAAAGCGAGTCCTCGGATACCAACTCCCGTTCATCCAAGTCCCCAAAGAACCGCCGTACCCCGGAGACACAGACGGACACGGCGAAGAAAGCAGTCCGACAATCAAGATCACGGACTCCACCACTACAGCGGGACCCCGGCTCAAGCACAGCTCACCGGGTCCACGGCACGGAGTCACGGCCCTATACGGGACGCCGGGAGTCGGACAAGCCAAAGGCCTACAGGGACTGGAGCCGTAGCACGGAAAGGGAGACCTCACGGACCCATCCAGACCGCCGTAACTCCGATACCGGAGCACTACGGGAGAAAGCTACAGCCCAGAACCGTACCACGGCCTACAGCCGTACCACGGAACGGGATACTTCACGGACCTATCCAGCGCGCCGTGAATCTACATCTGAGAGGTCACGGACTCAAGCAGAACGGACTTATACAGATCACCGAGACTCCACATCCAAGAAGTCACGGACTTATGAGGAACGGACTCAGCCAGAACGCCGTGAGCCGGCCTCCACTCAAGTTTGGACCCGTACAACGGAACCACACCTCGGTACTACGCCACACCTCGGTACTACGGCAAGCAGATCTCGTAAACGAAGTCGCACACCGTTACAACGCCGAGATTCCTATCCTGTACGTCATCATCGGGAGAGGGACCATCCCAGACGTCGGACCCCTTCACCTAGTCCACCTAACCGGAGTCGGTACCATAGGTACCATACCCCGGAGCGACCTTACACCAGACAAGGAAGAAGCCGTTCACCGGTTTCCCGTCAACAAGCACGGGATAAACCGGAGCATCGGGATAAACGCACCAGAGGTGGAAAGGAACCCGTGGATCACCATTCCACTGCACCGAGATTGGTCAAGAAGCACAGTCATCTCCCGACTATACAGCCCCTTACCATGGTAGAGGTCCCTTCACCGGAGACCCATGAGATGACACGACCCCATTCTGCTAGCGACGCAGACTCAGGTTCAGACTACGAGGATTGCGCACGACGTTCCACTCACTCGCCATCCTCGTCTCATACAGAGTCACCTCCCTCCCATCAGTCGGAGGTAGAAGACAAGAACAAGGACGGACTACCGTTTAAAGCCAGGATAGCGGCGTTTCACACGCTGGTTCCAGAGATGCCCAGATCGGTGGTCGGCGATGACAAGCAGCCAGCTGACCCCGTCCGGAAACGGAGAAAACTTACAGCGGCAAGCCTGGACAAAGGCAGTCATCTCCAGGCTTCACAGCCCCTTACCAGGGTAGAGTCCCTTCATCGGAGACCCGTGAGATGACACGACCCATTCTTCTAGCAACGGTGGGAGGCCCGTTGACCGAGTGATTTAGATTCCCGACATACAGTGTTGGCTATGAGTATCACGCACGACCTTTCACTTCCTCGGCATCCTCATCTCATACAGATTCACCTCCTACGTCAGGCGGAGGTAGAAGAATAAGACATGCTACCCTTCAAAGTCAGGATAGCGGCGGTACACACGTTGACTCCAGAGATGCCCAGACCGGTGGTCGGCGATGACAAGCAGCCGATGACCTCGCCGGGAACGAAGAAACTTACTACGACACCTCTTTACGGTTTTAACAAACCCTCTGAGGAGGAAGCTGCGCCAACCTGCGCACCATCTCCAGCATCAGTCAACCTATACGACGCACTGGATCGACAATTGGAGACTTCGTCATCTCTCCAGGAGCCCGGTCCTTACAAGGCTTACACTCTTCACGGAGACAATCCACCGTTCAGGACCCGAAGTCTGAACCGGATCTTGACAGACTGTTGAACTTCACGAGGACACCAGCGGGGGTACTTCAACAGAGACAAGCCTGTGCTGTGGAAGATATGATGCTGACACAACACAGAATTACATCATACTCTGATTGGTTCCGGACGGCTATTTTCAAAGGTGATTCAGGATCCAGACGTGAAGCATAAGCGGGATCATAAGCGGGATCATTGACCTTTTTCACGGGCCAAGATGGAATTCTTCGGCGCCTTATCGACTCTTACACAGGAGATCGCCACGGAGAGTCTTTCCGGTCAGAACTCGGACAACCCAAGCAAGATGCTCAGAGTGGTGTTCACCCTTACAAGAAAGGACAGTTCCAAGGTAAAGAGGGAATCT
>JAVTVY010057369.1:0-28986 GCA_036873755.1 Hanleya hanleyi | reverse complement strand
GGCTCACTGTGTCCACCCCCATGTTTACACCAAAGATCAGTCCATATATTTACCCCGTGTTATGGTGCCATGGTGTTATGTCGGGACCGCGGCAACATGAAAAGACACACCGCCAGCAAGCCGGCTAATTCGGCTGAACCAACCAAAAATTCCTTGTCATCAATTTTCCCTACAAAGCACTATGAAGCGTTCTCGGGATTGGTTAACACGTGAGTTACTGCAAGCCTGTTAGATCCTACAAGCGACAGTATCCAAATGGGGAGCAGATAGGATTTAATTTTAATTAGATTGGGTGTATAACAGACAATTGCTAGAGTATAATCGATGTATGAAGACAGTCACGATGTTTTTAGCACCCTTGAGAGGAGGCAAGATTTTTGAAGGGCTCAAAGGTAAATGTTTATATTCATATCATCCCATTTGTGTTGTAAATACAATCTGGTGGCACTCTCGTCGATCCCATTGTGGGATATCCGCATATCTGTCATCTACAATGATTTGGCACCAGCCAAAGATATGGAAAGCATCGTTGTCGGACTTTTGATTTATTCTCAAGTAATCAATGTAAAGTCGTTTACATGAATTCCATGTAAAAGTGCCCATCATCAAAAACGACCTTTTTCGCCGAAATTTCACCCCACATGTTTTCGTAGGCCTTATATTAGCTTGCTGTTTATATTAGCATGCTGTTTTCTCTATTCGCTTCATATGATCTTCAGGAAGACACTAATAACACAGAAGTTATGTTGGCGATTTTTTTCCAACAATTTATAAAACTTCATGGTCTACTCGGGAAATTTTACTGCAAATTTTACTGCAAAATTTTACTACTAAACTGTAATCTTTAGACAAAATAACAAAAGACAAAACAGAAGGCTCATTTCTAAAAATTATTTAAAAAAATTTGATATATCTTCATAACAAATTTACAGTGAACACGTTTATATATTTGGAATCCTTAAGACATGCGCTTTCAACATATATATACATTACCATAGCTAAAAGGCATTCTTGTAGCTGTGTGAAGACAAATGCTGGAGGGTGTGTAAAAATGTCAGCAGGAGAATCTCCGCGTCAATAATCCAAACACCGATTTCATATAACAGCATTAGCACCAAATTAAAAGCAGCAACAATCACTGTTCATGAGACACTATTAGCACCAAAATTCAAGAACGCAGTGATCTTCTGATGTGGAGAAGTAGTATAAGAAAAAATAACAAATAGCCTTCTTGACTTTCTACATTATTATATTTCGACTGCATATATATATGTATTACGCCTGCTTGGAATTTGGTGTTAACAACGTCTTTTGAATACGGCAATTCTTAAGATGGCCGACAGATGGGTACTGAGCGTCGGATCTTACTTTTGTACTGCATGTCGCTCCAGTCATTCACAACTGGACGAAGAATAATGCCAGAAACTTGCTATAGCTGCAACATGAATCTACAGCGGAAATCCGTATGGCATTTTGGTCATTCAAACGTCTAGATCTAGATCAGAAAGAAAGAAGCAGCGACTTTGTATTGATTATCGGTGACAAAACCAGAAGGCAGGGAAGGATACCTGTCATATCTTCTATTGGCTGGTGCAAATATATTGTAGACGATTGATATGCGGGTAACCTACCATGGGGTCGACCAAAAGGATACCAGGTTGTATTTGTAACACAAATGGGAAGATACAAATATAAGCGTATGCCTATGAGACGTGCAACTATAGTAGTAGGGGAAGCGTATCGCAGGTATTACACATCCTCCCAAATCCACATTGCCTCCCCAATCCACCGAGCGCTGTCATACGTCATTAACAATTTCTATTAGTATAAATTATTGCGTCTGGATATTAATAAATTATATACGTTATAATTTACCTGAATATTTTTAGCATAGATCTACATATGACATTATCAATAAATTCTCCGAATTTATACGATAATCGTTAATAACGATTCAAAACACGGAGTATATTTTAGGTTTCATTCCGCTTTTACAAGAAGGGTGTTATTTCGATATATATTTTTATGTAGTATAGATTTATGATATTATTAATAATTTCTCCGAATCTGTACGTTAATCATCCATATATGAGCTCTATATCGTAGACTATTAATTTTTACAAATTGCAATTAGCATTACCAAACACTCGACTGATAATTACGGTATATATATATTTAACCTCGCTATACAGATAGGAGGCGGTCATGGTACATAATTGTATTGATTTTAGCCCCTGTCAATGCGAAGGGGTGTATAGCGGTAACAGCCGTGATTGAATAAACAGAGATGCCGTGGTTTGGTTATAGACAAGTGTTTCAATTATCGCCCTCATAACTCGATTGCAATTAGTATATGATAATATTGGGGGTTCGAATGTTTATATTTACAGACCGATATCGATTTAATTAGGGCAATTATACAATACAATCAACGTATAGCGGGAGTTCAAAGGGTATACCGTGAAATAGATCATTATTTGAGAATCGTTTGTCGAAATATATATACCTCTAATAGAATTCAATTAATATCTTACTTCCGAATGGCGAATTTACTGAAAAATACTATCAAACCTAAAGAATCGTACGTCAGTATTGTAATTTTATTACGATCTACTCGCAGATAATACCGATACGTTTTTATTATACGACTTTGTCGATATAACGCTGTACATAGCGAACGGCGTTGTAAATGTTCGATTATAACTGATTTGAATACAAGGGCTACTCACTTTTAATATTTCAACTCTATATTTTTTATAGGCTAACAATTCTACGTGGGCCGGATTCGTACGAGAAAATGAGGATATTTAAGGTAGTTCCGGTTGACCTAGTTTGGAGGATGTATTCGCCATAGATGGGGTTGTTGAAACACGGCCCGTTTATAATGACGATGATTGGAATCTGAATATAAGAAGTCCGACGACTATTCTCCTAAATAATTCCCCTTCACTTCCGGAGATTAAAACACGCAAATGTGTAGAAGAATTATCTCGTTTATTCTCGCCCAGAGTTTGCAAAAACTGTAACCAGTCATTAGGCGTCGAAGTTTGCGGAAAATGTCGAGTTAGTTTATGTCAAGATTGTACGTGGTTCGCCCGACAGGTGTCATTCGGGGTTTTTATGTGTCCAACCTGTTGTAGTTGTGAGTTTTGTGGTTATTGGCGAATGAAACTTTCCAAAAAATCAAAACTGGTGATAACAATAAAGAGTTGCTACACCTATCTATGGATGGTATATTTATTATCACTGGATACTCGTTGTAACCGACTATCGTCCATATAAAGTCATATCGAAACGACTCTGGACGGGGGCTGAAAGAAAGAAGAACACAACTTCGATTGTTAAAGTTCAAAGTATATATTTATTTATACAAATTAATTTAGTAATGACAGTTTCAAAACGAAAATACAAACTGAGCAATCTTAATACCCAAACGTCAATTTCAGTTCCATAACCTGTGAAAGAGCTGAGGGTATATCGATAACGAACGCAACGGTACGCCCTGGTGGCGAAATCAACTAATCAAGAGGTTTGATCGGTTGTCTTGTGTACTCGCGCGGTAAAAGTCTGTTTATTAAGAATTTACGCATCTCAGCGGCAGATTCTTCGGCTTCATCGTTTGATAAGTCGTCTTCCTCACGCATCCGTTTCTTAGTCGCCATTACTTTCTGATGAATCGGGTGCTGCCGTAGTTTTCTCCATAACCTTAAATTACGGACGTAGATATTTCGGAACTTTGTCTGTATTCTAGGTAAAAGCTTGTCATATGCCATCTCATGCGCAATTGGTTCATCCATTCCGCCTTCTTCGTAAACTTCCGCAAGATCGTTTATATCGGATTCATGATCATCAATCGCTTCATCCGCGAAGAGATCCCACAAACACTCGTCATCCTCGATGTCATCATTGTCACCAGCAGTATCATCATTATCGTCATCATCATCATCCGTAACTTCTCCGTCGTCATCATCCGCGTCGTCACCATTACCTTCACCATCATTGTCATCATCATTATCTTCCCCATCGGCGTCAGTAGCGTCGGTATCATTTTGATCACCATGGTAGCCAAAAGTTTGACCTGGAGTATATGTATTTTTACCATTACTACCGGAACTGGAAAAATCGTCCCCATGGACAATACTTCCGCCCGCATGGTAATACGACCTTCCGCATGGTAATACGACCGTCGTAGGCCCACTCACCGTCATCGTATAGGGTTGCTCTACTCTACTTGTTGGACCTATAGCAGGACTCGGTGGTGTCTCTTGTCTATGCACTAGACGCATATGTCTAAGCATATTGTCGCGACGAGAGAGTGTCTTCCGACAGAACGGACATGAACTCGACATGGTTCCCGGTCAGAGGGCGGATACAGACTGGGACTAATGCTGTACAAACGACCTTATATGATCCCTCACTCACTCACTCACTGTCCCCAAAAGTTCATGAAAAGTTCTTAAAAGTTCCCAAAGCTCATGAAAAGTTCCTAAAAGTCCAGGAAAGTCCAAGAAAAGTCCCTCACTCACTCATTCACTCACTCACTCACTCACTCACTGTCCCCAAAAGTTCATGAAAAGTTCTTAAAAGTTCCCAAAGCTCATGAAAAGTTCTTAAAAGTCCAGGAAAGTCCAAGAAAAGTCCCTCACTCACCTACTCACTCACTCACTGTCCCCAAAAGTTCATGAAAAGTTCTTAAAAGTTCCCAAAGTTCATGAAAAGTTCTTAAAAGTCCAGGAAAGTCCATGAAAAGTCCCTCACTCACTCACTCACACTCTGACTGACCCTCGCATATATCGGTTGCGCATTAGCGCATCTGCGGTCTCATTGACACCAGGGGCGCTGTTGACCTACTTGTGACGTCATCTGTCGTAATGACCAATCGTGGCCCTGGTGACAAAAACTGGAACTAGTGAGAGATAACTCCGGGCTGACCCGACAGTGATCTTTGTTGTACCATTATTAATATCCGATATTGTGAAAGGTTATCTTTGAGCATATTGACACCAGGGGCGCAATCAGGTCACCATTATTAATACCCATAAAGGGGACAAGGAGGTTAACAGCGCCCCTGGTGTCAATATGCTCAAAGATAACCTTTTACAATATCGGATATTAATAATGGCACAACAAAGATCACTGTCGGGTCAGCTCGGAGTTATCTCTCACTAGTTCCAGTTTTTGTCACCAGGGCCACGAGTGGTCAATACGACAGATGACGTCACAAGTAGGTCAACAGCGCCCCTGGTGTCAATGAGACCGCAGATGCGCTAATGCGCAACCGATATATGCGAGGGTCAGTCAGAGTGTGAGTGAGTGAGTGAGTGAGTGAGGGACTTTTCTTGGACTTTCCTGGACTTTTAAGAACTTTTCATGAACTTTGGGAACTTTTAAGAACTTTTCATGAACTTTTGGGGACAGTGAGTGAGTGAGTGAGTGAATGAGTGAGTGATCATATAAGGTCGTTTGTACAGCATTAGTCCCAGTCTGTATCCGCCCTCTGACCGGGAACCATGTCGAGTTCATGTCCGTTCTGTCGGAAGACACTCTCTCGTCGCGACAATATGCTCAGACATATGCGTCTAATGCATAGACAAGAGACACCACCGAGTCCTGCTATAGGTCCAACAAGTAGAGTAGAGCAACCCTATACGATGACGGTGAGTGAGCCTACGGAGGTCGTATTACCATGCGGAAGGTCGCATTACCATGCGGGCGGAAGTATTGTCCATGGGGACGATTTTTCCAGTTCCGGTAGTAAGGGTAAAAATACATATACTCCAGGTCAAACTTTTGGCTACCATGGTGATCAAAATGATACCGACGCTACTGACGCCGATGGTGAAGATAATGAGGATGATGATGACAATGATGGTGAAGGTAATGGTGACGACGCTGATGATGACGGAGAAGTTACGGATGATGATGATGACGATAATGATGATACTGCTGGTGACAATGATGACGTCGAGGATGACGAGTGTTTGTGGGATCTCTTCGCGGATGAAGCGATTGATGATCATGAATCCGATATAAACGATCTTGCGGAAGTTTACGAAGAAGGCGGAATGGATGAACCAATTGCGCATCAGATGGCATATGACAAGCTTTTACCTAGAATACAGACGAGGTTCCGAAATATCTACGTCCGTGATTTAAGGTTATGGAGAAAACTACGGCAGCACCCGATTCATCAGAAAGTAATGGCGACTAAGAAACGGATGCGTGAGGAAGACGACTTATCAAACGATGAAGCCGAAGAATCTGCCGCTGAGATGCGTAAATTCTTAATAAACAGACTTTTACCGCGCGAGTACACAAGACAAGGGTTATGGAAATGTAATCGGCGTTTGTGTACTAGGCTAGCTCAGTTGTATTTTCGGTTTGTAACGGTCATTACTAAATTAATTTGTATAAATAAATATATACTTTGAACTTTAACAACCGAAGTTGTGTTCTTCTTTCTTTCAGCCCCCGTCCTGAGTCGTTTCGATATGACTTTATATGAACGATAGTCGGTTACAACGAGTATCCAATGATAATAAATATACCATCCATAGATAGGTGTGGCAGCTCTTTATTGTTATCACCAGGTTTGATTATTTGGAAAGTTTCATTCGCCAATAACCACAAAACTCACAACTACAACAGCTCGGACACATAAAAACCCCGAATGACACCTATCGGGCAAAACACGTACAATTCCGACATAAACTAACGCGACATTTTCCGCAAACTTCGACGTCTAATGACTGATTACAGTTTTTGCAAACTCTGGGTAAGAATAAACGGGATAATTCGCCCACACATTTACGTGTTTTAATCTCCGGAAGTGAAGGGGAATTATTTAGGAGAATAGTCGTCGGACTTCTTATATTCAGATTCCAATCATCGTCATTATAAACGGACCGTGTTTCAACAACCCCATCTATGGCGAATACAGTCCCCAAACTAGGCCAACCGGAACTACCTAAAATGTCCGCATTTTCTCGTACGAATCCGGCCCACGTAGAGTTGTTAGCCTATGAAAAATATAGAGTTGAAATATTAAAAGTGAGTAGTGCTTGTATTCAAATCATTTATAATCGATCATTTACAACGTCGTTCGCTATGTACAGCGTTATATCGACAAAGTCGTATAATAAAACGTATCGGTATTATCTGCGAGTAGATCGTAATAAGATTACAATACTTACGTACGATTCTTTAGATTCGATGGTATTTTTCAGTAAATTCGCCATTCCGAAGTAAGATATAAATTGAATTCTATTAGAGGTATATATATTTCGACAAACGATTCTCAAATAATGATCTATTTCACGGTATACCCTTTCAACTCCCGCTATACGTTGATCGTATTGTATAATTGCCCTAATTAAATCGATATCGGTCTGTAAATATAAACATTCGAACCCCCAATATTATCATATAAAATTGCAATCGAGTTATGAGGGCAATAATTGAAACGCTTGTCTATAACCAAACCGTGCGATTTCTGTTTATTCAATCACAGCTGTTACCGCTATACACCCCCTTCGCATTGACAGGGGCTAAAATCTATACAATTATGTACCATGCCCGTCTCCTATACAGCGAAATTAGAATCGATATTTACCGTACCAAATGTATGGTGTATTATTCAACACAAAATGTCGCTATATACCAATTACAATAACGCTTTTCGTGTAACCTAATATACGCCGTGTTTTTAAATCCTTAACGTACAGATTCGGAGAAATTATTAATAATATCATAAATCTATACTACATAAAAATATATATCGAAATAACACCCTTCTTGTAAAACCGATATAAAACCTAAAATATACTCCGTGTTTTGAATCGTTATTAACGATTATCGTATAAATTCGGAGAATTTATTTATAATACCATATGTAGATCTTTAATATATATATTTAGGTAAAATTATAACGCATATAATTTATTAATATCCAGACGCAATAATTTATACAAATAAAAATTGATAATGATGTATGACAGCACTCGGTGGATTTGGGAGGCAGAGGAGGCAATGTGCATTTGGGAGGCTGGGACCTGTAACACGCATTCCCTACTACTACCGATAGTTTGTTGAAGAGTTGTTCTACTCGGCAAAGTTACCAACTGAATGGAAAATATGGAACTTCTAGAAAAATAAACGTTTGAAAATGAAGGCTCAATTTTAATGTCAGCAGGTCTGTGGAAGTCCAACATCTGTCAAAAGAACATGGTCGCTCTGACTATAAAATACATGGTACAGACGTGACCGTCCATAGTTTGCATAGTTGCACAGCCCTTTTAATGGTCAATCTGACCACATCTGTCGTGGTCAAGATGCGTGTTCGACCATGCAGAACGTGGTCAGCCATGTCTGTACCATGAGCTACCTGAGCACCTAGACCAGTTTTTGCTGACTGTGTCTCAGGTGGGTCACAAGTTCGCACATGCAATTTGATTTTCTCTCTTAGGAGGAAATATTCCCCCAAGAGGAGAAAAGTTTGAAAAATCAATATTAATACTAAATATCCTCTTTCCAAATGTAGTATTCTCTATAAGAAACCATAATTCTTATGAGGATGATACTTCGCAACAGTGTTACGAACAGAGCGTTCGTCAACAATGTTATCGACGGTCGTTACAATGTTGCACACTTATATGCGAATCTCCTCCTTGGGATGCATCTGTTTGTATGTCTGCCTTTAACGACACCGTCTATCTCAACAGTGCATATGAGTGTCATGTCCGCAGCATAGCTTCGTTCAGTCGGTCCCAAAATAAACCCTCATCACCGGGATCTTTGGTCCACAGCAGAAATGTGATGTTCTTCCACATTCTGATCAACGATCTCGGCATCTGTCGGACAGGTATGTCGTCTAGCAGAATTGCAATGACCACGTTATCTCTCCCTGACTGCACCATACGCATTCCCGCCATCTGGATCTCAAACTCTCCCCAGTCACAGGACAAATATTTCTGACTAATGACAAGGATAACTTTCCTACTCGAGTTGATAGCATCGACAATATTCCCTTGGATACTTTCTCCCACTGGGAAATCTCTGTGGTGAAGACAGAGACGGTATCCGTGTACATCTTCTAAGAATTCGCGCAAATTAAAACATGCCCACCTGTAGTCTTCATGGTTGTATGCTACAAATGCATCGAATTCACATTCGTCCATTGGTGTCTCCTCATAGACGGCGCCACCTCTACACTTGGTCAAAAACCAGTACCGGATGTTGTGCCTATAACGGTAGCACACTACACTGACACACAATGTAACAGCAGCCAGGGACGTTAAAGACAGCGAAAATATCAGCCAGAAACGACTGACACAAGCTACTCTCATATCCTTCAAGCATTTTTCCAACTTCACGACTAATATCTGGGTTCCGTTTTCCAGCGTGCATGTTAGATTATTCTTCAGTTCTAACCGGACGTCTGTCTCTAGCATCCACACAACAGAATCCAAGGTTGAACAGGTACACGAAAATGGATTACCATATAATGACAGGAGGAAACTCGTTCTGTTCAGATGCCAAATCCCATCCAGCCATCTCCGATCCTCCTCGTCCAGGTTCGTTATGGCGTTATACGACATATCAAGGGATCTCAATGAAGTCATCGATCGAACCGCTCGAGGTAAAGCCGAGAACTTGTTGTTACCCAGATTTAAAGAATGTACACGACGTAACGTAGCGAAAATCTCAGGATGAAGATTAGTTAGACCGTTGCCCGCCATGTTTAAACTCGTTAGCTTTTCTTGGTGGCGGAAAAATGTCCCGTCAGGATCACTCTCCAGTCCCTTGTTGAGTCGTATACCCTTGACCACAAGAACTTGAAGTCCCGGTAGCGTACTAAGAATGTTGGGAGATAATTGAGAACAATCGAATCCCGTCATATTTAATACTGTGAGATTTTCCAAACCCAAGTAATGAGCCAAACACTGAGAAAATCCACTAAAAGACAGGTCCAAAACACGTAAGTTGCCATTGTTGAGAAATCGAAGTGGAGTATTCATTTTTGTCGATCTAATCACTCCCCCGCTTATATTCAAAACCTTCAGAGAATGAGGTAATACATCAACACTCAATTCCTTGGCAGAATTGATCGCTACATTTTGCTCAATAGATATATCGGTCTGTGTCACCTGTTTATCCGCTATTACAACTGCTGATCCACGTTTCTGTCTCGGTACTTTGGGATCATTTCCGCTGAGATCCAAATACTCAAGGTGTATGAAATGCCTGAATGAAAAGAGCATCGACCAGGACACCTGAACATAAATCATCTGAGGACCGGTCAAAGAAAACCGCCTCCAACATTCGGGGTATCGCATACTTGCAAAAAACGTGCCAATATAGGTGATGCGATTATAACCCATGTCCAAATTAGCAACACAAATATTTTTCAAGTGTTTTATGTCCGTCGTATTCACAACCCTGTCACGAAATTGGGTGTTTATAGAATTAACACTGCGTAGTATGATATCAGTCATGTTGTGATATGAGTATTGTAATCCATATAAGGAACCCAGGGCTGTTTTTAATCCAAGATCTTGGTTAGACGATAAATCCAAATGCTCTAAATGTTTAAGATGTACGAATGCCCCTGTCGTTATTGACACAATTCCGGAGTCTCTCAGAATTATTTTTCTCAATTTTGTGGCTGATAGCGAGGCTAGCGTATTGTTGTCAATTTTCCCGATATGATTCCCAGACAAGCTAAGGAAACAAAGCTCTTTAAGTCCATGAAAAGCGAAAGGTTCAATTATTTGTATCCTATTATTTGACAGGTAGAGTACTTCCAGATGGCGAAGTGTCTCCAAGCTGTAATTGAGAAGGACCCGGATGTCGTTGTAACTGAGGTCGAGCAAGATCACGTCTGGAGGGATCTGGCTTGGCACAGAGGTTAGACTTTGGTTACGGTAAGATAAGTGTTTGCCGGTGGATGTCTCACATATCGCCCATATTCCCAAAGGCCAGAGTGACAGAACAGCCCACAATGCCCATGGTGGCATGAATATTTTCACCTCCATAATGGTAGAGACACGGACTGTATTGCGGACGAAATCTGAAAAGAGAATTAAAGAGTTGTGGAATCACTTGTGATTGATTGTGTTTGTGTACAGTACCACTGATTGATTCCTTGAAAGGCAAGTTTTGCATTGCGATACTGCGTATTGCAGACAGAATAGTCTGTTCATGAAGGGAAGGCATGCGTCTCATAACATATATTCTCCCCATATTTTTACGAGGCACCAAATCTCATCCCGTATTACCCCGGCTGGGCGACTTGTAACGAACTTATCATATCTTCATCATATCTATATTTAAAATTTTATGTGACTAAATTATTAGATTTAGCAAAGTTCTTACATTCAATGTCATGGTAGGAGAGGGCCACAGACCCGCAAAAGTTTTGGGAAGGTGTGGGCGGTGGTATTAGGTGAAGTGTCGAAATATGAGGTCTCTATATATAACCCCATGCTTTATAAGTTGTGGATTTATATAAAGCATGGGGTTATATATAGAGACCCCATATTTGGACACTTCACCTAATACCACCGCCCACACCCCCCAAAACCCTTGTTTGGCGGGCCTGTGGAGAGGGCTAGGCTGAGACATGATCGGAGCACGCGAGGAAATGATCTCATCATAGATTGATACTGCTATATATCATGCTGCCATGACGAGTAGCTGTCACTTAAGTTTCAGAACCGCCGGGAAATCTGCGACTGTATGGTGATATATTTTATGAAGATTTTCTCCATACATATTAATTATTATTATATGACTAGTAATAATTCCTTCATTTGATTGGTCCATTGCACGCCCCATTCTCACAGAAACTTTCACTGGTCTTCTGTTGCTGTCACAATCTAGCCCCAGAATGCACCAGCTGCGAAATTGACATCTGGCCTAGTGGATTTCTGGGAGCGGAAACGGAATCACGTTCGCACATGTGCAGAATAAATTTTCAGTGAACTGATCGCAAGTTCGGCTATTTCCGTATTGGCGGAACTTAGCGCAGCTGGTGAGTTCTTGGGGCTAGATTGCTATTATTCAACTAAAGATAGAAATACTTTTGTATAATTTGAATGCATAATATTCTTATGGTTACAATTAAACTTCAGTTCACAATAAAATGCGACCGGATCGCTCGATTATCAAAGGCACTATTTCGTAGCCGACTCACTACGTGATCGTCATACGCTCCCCACGGGTGGCGTTTTGTGCATTGTACAGTTCTATGTGAGAGGTTTAGCTTCGCAAGTACAGGAATAGCCTATTCTGCCATAAATATTTAATATATTTACATTCAACGTCAAATTCAATCCAATTGCGATTGTTTCATAAGTAGTACATCCAGTCTAACCGTCTATCTCTTTACCATGGAAGGACGTGGACCCCGCATTTGATCTTTGACCACTATGCCACTGGGTGACTTCCGGGTGACGAGGCGAACGGGATTTCCCTGAGGGTTAAGAATGGAATAGGGGTATTTTCACGAACAAAGTAGGTTAACCAGAAATGACGCCATCAAAACCGAAAATAGCCAATATCTCATGGGTGGCAGGGGCTGGAAGTGTGAGACTTTGACTAATGGATACCTTACAACGAAAGCTTGGATCTGAATATACCAGTGACAGCATCATGGCTTTATCAGTGTGGGAGTGAGGCTTATTTATGGGTTATTTCTTATCGACTAGAGGCTATCGATGATTAAGCGGTATGCTGAACAACAACAACAACAACAAGATTGATTCCCAAAGGCCAAAGTGGTGGTGCTTATAAATTAGATTTTACTTCGTTCGTTTATAGATTATCGTATTTCGCTTGTAAAGTAGTGCGAAAATTCGGATGTATTGTATTAAAACTTGTGGTGCACAATTCAAACTTATTTGGAATTCACATTCCAGTATGCAGGGGAGGAAACAAGAGGAAAACAGAGCGTATGGTAGAAACAACACGACTAATGTATTTATATTGATTTCGTGTACAAACCAATGATGTGGCGATAATTAATAACAACAACAAACATACACTGTTCATACTTAGGCAATAGGCAATAAATGTACTTTGACGACGAGACACTCACTGTTGCAGAGAGCCTGTATAATCTGTGTGATGATACACAATTTAGCATAAAAAATATGGGGTGTGGGGACCATTTTGGAGAACCTTTAAACATGTGTTAGAATTCTGAGCCATTTCATACACTGAAATTAACGTCGCCAGATTTCACTTGTTCAACAAAATATCCCTCGACCGCTTCTTCTGGCTTTTCGTAACATCACGGTTATTTGCTGAAATTTCACTTCGGTATTTTTTGTTTTCAGGTGATGCGTAACCCTTGAATGTACAGCAAATTGCCTGGATCGTATGTAAACATTTGAAGTAGAGTCTACAGGAATCTTCATCTGCAACGCATTAGTCATTGGACGCGTGGTTTAATCATCTTCATTTTATCAAGCGAATTCTTTGTTTCCACTTCGAACTTAATTCCCTTGATATATCTGGCCCCCTTCAGTGTTCAAAGAACTTATAAATAGACACGAGACGTCACTGACCTCGAAAACATTTGAAATTCGAAATGGGTCGCACAAGAGCGTTATTTATTGGCTGACCTACATAGTGGGCACCATATTAGGAGAAAGGATGCCGCAAATAGAGGATGATGTGACTCAATGACACTTTACTCTCAATGGACGTGTACGTTCTGATTGGTTCGTCTCAGGTTTGTAGGTGAAATCTACATCTCGGATTTTGAACACTGAAGGGGTCAGATAAATCAAGGCAGGTTCGAAGTGGGAACGTAGAAATTGGCTGGATAAAATGAAGATGGGTTTAATGGGCGGGAGCGAAAACCCATATCGAATTTCCGACTGACAATATCAGTTATTCTACTGTCCGTTTGTCACTATTGTATGTACGTTATTGTCCATGTTGATGAATATAAAAACAATATGAACATTATTTGTTGTTCTCTTCTTTCATGTCTCTTTACCATCTCCGATGACGGACCATGTCTTCACGTTGTTCACGGATTATACCGTTGTAGCCATGACGTATACGTATATGTGTCGTCCACTCATTGGTCGATGCTGTTCATCTAGACTGAATGTGTTGTTATTTTAATTAGTTTCATCGATGAGAACCATCGGAGTACTCTTTTATAATGTGAATGTAAGATATTCCATTATTGCACTGTTTTATTTAAGTAATTAAAATCCGTGTTTGTTCCATTTTCTCACTCTCGCTCTCTCGCTGTAACGAGTTGTGTCGGATGTTTATACTCATGAACCACGTGCCGATAAATACGAGTCGACTGCGGATACACGTTACTTATAAACCGAACAAGTATCTGTCTATCACTTATATTTTCAATAGTTTTCGTTCATTTTGGGATTACACTATCTCGGTATAGCACAGATTCTAGTGCTGAAAATTGGTGGAGTCCCCGCGGATTTCTAACCAGTGACAACCAGAGTAAGGCAGCCAACCGCCAGCACCTTTATTTTTATCAAACGGTCGAAGTATACAAGTTTGCCTGCCGGGTAAGAAGACTATAATTTGACATTCAGTATGCTGTTCCAGCTTCAGGATACCCTTGCTAAACTGCCCGTGCTGTAAAGATCTATAGTATACGTTAATATAGTCTCTAGTATATAAACGGCAGCGCTCGAGATGAAAGTTGGTTTATAGCTCTAGCTTCATTCCCGTTATACAGACTTACTTCCCCTTGAATGCTCAATGACAACACGTGCATAAATTATTACGAATACGATGTTATTCTACAGCCGCGGTTGTCACTGTTGTATATAGTATACGGTAAAACGGTACATGCTTGGTTGGCTTTTACCCGTCGGTTCTCGGCATTTTTAATTACTGATTTCACTCGTAAAAGAACTTTTCAGATAATGAAAACATGTCCCGGAGGCACTTACGTGTGCAAGGAAAGAGTTTATGTATACCAGAATATGTCTGTGTCGGTGTGATGGATAGAATATCCTGGTGATTAGTGTCCCTTTTCATATCATTTTCTAGTGCGACCAAGGACGGACACTTGTCCCCAATGTGGAGAAAAATGTCCTAGCTGGGAAGATAGGGGCCGGACACTCGTAGCAATCGGACATTCTTAGCCTCCACACAGGCATCGAAACAACCTAGTGTTGTTCAGTAATCCCCATGATTCCTCTCTACCGGTTATTGATCGGTAGCTTCTCGTCGATGAGAAATAATATGCCTCACTCTCACCCTGATAAAGCCAAGATGCCGACAAAGATATATTCAAATTCAAGTTTTGTAAGGTATTCATTAGTCTAAGTCCCATATCTCTAACCCCTGCCATCCATGAGATATTGGCTATTTCCAGTCCACGTCCTTCCGTGTTAAAGAGATAGGCGGTTAGCTGGCGGTAGACGGGATGTACTACTTTCATATAATAAAACACCAGCCGAGGTGAATATTTATTTTGTCCGGTCCATAAAACATCATATGTACCGAGTTGGAATCGCATAATTGTATATCATTTCACACTGATCAAAAACGTTTGATTAAATTTATCTAAGTCAGGGAAGTATCTTCAATACATCTGCTTCCCATTATACATATTTCGAAGATTTAAATTTGATTTTTAAATTTCTTCAAACTTAAATATGTGCGAGCTACGTGACACGTACATATTTCAGCTATTGAATTAAGTTATAAATGAAAATTTGATATGGAGTATCGCCCCCATCGAAGCAAGTTGTATATACGGTAACATTCAAATTTTTGAGAGAAAGAATAATTTAGCCGCCAGCGGAAATCGAACCCGAAACCCATCTAATCCGTAAGAGAGTCGCTCTTACAAACTGAGCTACGCCGGCCCAAAAATGTACTTCTTTCGTGAATCGTCCCAGTGAAGATCAATCCTTTCTCTCGGTGCTGCAATGTGCGCAACTGACTTTATAATACAGAACTGACAACCTGTTATGGAGTATATCCCCCAACGAAGCAATTTGTATATAGGGAAATATTGTTTGCATAGTTTATTAGCGCGTCAAACAAAGAAATTGGAATGTAAATATACATTAAAATCAGGATAATATGTCTTACCTGTTCTACGCTTACACAATGCGCTGAGCTCTGTCCTTGAGCAGTGTTCTCGCCTCTGACCGAGTATGGAATTTATAACGGGATTATAAGCTCCACGCACGGAGTAACTGGTCATTCATCTGTCTGACATGCCCTCCCCTTTATAAAAATTATGATTCATTGACAGTCCACCCTTATCAATTATAAATTACGATAAGGCTTGGAGTATGTAGAACAGGAACTATGAAATAATTTCCTTGATATCTGTGTCTGATATACAAGCATCCGGCCCGACATTTAGTACTCAGTCGTCTGTGTATTATCGGTGTTCAAGAAAACTCATCTTGGATATATTAATGTCGGAAGCCATAAAGCATTCTTTAGCTCTACTGCATACAAGAGATATCATCCATGGGATGTTTCTTTGTTTATAGAGTTGCTTGAATTTCTCATTAAAAATATCTATGTGAAATTTGGCAACACATTATATCAACAGCATATAGGTATTCCAATGGGTACTAATTGTGCACCCCTGTTGGCTGGCCTCTATCTGTTCTCTTATGAATATGACTATATGCAGGCGCTTTCAAAAATCGATCCATTCAAAGTCCGTTCCTTCTCATTCACCAAACGCTATATAGACGATCTTCTCGCTGTGGATAATCGCTATATAAATGATCCAGTAAAGGATATATATCCAACTTCACATGATTTGAAGGAAACTACAGATAGTCCTACAGGCACATCATATTTAGACCTAAAAATGAAGCGGGCCTTCTCTCTCGATTAAAATGATTAAAATTTCGACATCGTAAACTATCCCTTTATGCACAGTAACATTCCAGAGAACCTGCATATGGCGTAAATATATCTCGCCTAGTAGCATTTGCTAGATCCTGTGTTAAATTTTAATAAAAGTCACAAAACATTGTTGCATAAACTTATAAAACAAGGCTAGATCACCAAGCGCCTCCACTCAACGTTTCTCAAATTTGGCGATACATATCGCATGCTGATAGCAAAATACGAGCGTATCGTGTAAGATTTATGGCGTTTCGTTTCGTAACTTGTGTCTAATTCTGCTTAACCCGGGGCTAGGGGTCGTATGAACCCATGTACTTCAAGATCCTCATGGTGCTCATATGATCAGTCACAATCAAAGCGTGACTGAGATACATCATTCTCTAGATGACGACTTTACAACGAATATTATGGATTAAGAATACTGATCAGCGATACGGATTTGATATTTTTGAAACATCATGATGTCTTTCCGGCATCATTGAAAACTGTTGACCGCTTCTCTCTGTTTATGTATACTATGATTGTCTTTTTGAATTTGGTGCTAATACTGTTATATGGAAAAGGTATTTGGATTATGGACGCGGATATTCTTTAATGGACGACGGCTGATTTGTGAATGACGGACCAGACGCTTGTGATAATCGCCCTATAAAGAATTTATCGAAATTTTTTTTATCCCAATGACTTGATTAACACACGTTCATCCTAACTTGATGAAAGTTATTAGCACCACTACTAAGACCCAAACACGCACTGATAAATATATTACCACACGCTACTTTCTTGGCAGAAAGAAACAGTCAGTGATGTCGGCGAGACATTACTGTGTTCTCATTTTTCAGTCCGTATAAATGATCAGTTTTCTCTTTTTCCAGTCGGGTTGTATTGTATTTCATTCACGCTTTAATTGTGACTTGTAATAGTCATATTGATGAGCTTGTACCGCAGGATGTTATGAAGAAATAAACCTAGAGACGTTTTATCCCTCTTCTATCCCATGATGCAATGTAAATCCCTGACAATTAAATGATAGATGAGAATCAGAATAATACGATTCAATTATTCTTCAACCCAACCACACATAATTATACCCCAGCCACCAGTCAGACTTTCGGACAGGATTCCCGCCCGAGCAGCACACCACCGTAAGTGACATCATAAAAAGCAAGATCGATGTTTGCCGAACATTTCGATTACGTTTCAGTTCTGCATAATACCTATGTTGACCTATAGTTAAAAGCTGTATTGCACAGTCCTCGGTTTGAAGATCCTTGCATGACGAACTGCCCTTTAAGTTAATGTCGTGTCACATGAGGGAGGTGTCAGGATAAGTGAATTGTTCAATGATTGATGCCCACCTTCAATTCAATTGTCATGGGTATACACTGCATTATGGGATAGAAGAGGGATTAAACGTCATCAGGTTAAGTCTCTCATTGCCAAAGGAGGAACACTTGTACAGTCATTCAGTTTCATAGAGAGGGAGAGAGAGAGAGAGAGAGAGAGAGAGAGAGAGAGAGAAAATTAAGATTTAACGTCGCGTGCATGTGTCTGGTTACATACAGGACATCCTCCACCAGTGCCCTGCAGGAGCGATGTCAGATTTCAGGATGGTTGATCACCTGCTAATGTTCTAGTACAATTCATCGTGATATGGTAAAGAGATCAAACTTTGGTACTTTGCTATCACTGTTTGTGATACTTATCTCCTTTCAGGAGCTTACAGTGAAGGCAAGTGGTTCAGTCTCGTCAACCAAACGAGAAACATTTATCCTTAAACGTCGTTCCAAATATCTTCTACAGAGAAGCTATATTTTTTCATATGAAATGAGTGGATTTTCAACTCAATGGAACAGATGTGGTGAATAAAGTATTGTAGCCATAACCTCTGATCCGTGACCTCAGATTCTGATTACGATCACATCGTATTCAGCATCGATGTGGGACGTCGTATTGTGACGTACTTCGCCTAACTAAGACGTTATGTAGTAGCTGTGTGACATTGTTGGCATTATAATGGAAACGTCACCCAGCACAATCACTAACATCGGTTGTAATCAGACTCTGGCGTCACAGATCAAAATATCCCTTTTCCATTTCCAAACAGGCATGCTATTTGAGAGGTTGAGTTTGTTCTATTCAGATTCGACCATTCCCAAAAACCACTGAAAACCTCACAATAAAATTCCAAATACAACTCATACAACAATTTAGCATAAAAAAAGTCAGGGATGTGGGGACCATTCGGTAGTACCTTTAATTGAATTATCAAACCTACATGCAGTGTTGAAAGTGGAAACATTTCCGTGATACCCCGTACGCTCGCATTATCGTACTGGGTTAGGAACGGTTACAACCGACCTGGTAGCCACAGGCATGGGTTTCAAGCCCCATAGCCCCCACAATCTCCACCTCCCTGACTGCAAGAAGCCGATGATTTATCGGGATTGGCACACTGTGGAGAATGCTCATTGGTACATCTTATGATCTCTCCACCGCATGTCCAACCCCCTTTGTACACGCATTTGCAGGCAGTACCTATTGGCGAGGGTTTGGATATGGTACAACCGCCAGGATGATAATCACAGTCGCAGTTCTTAGTCCCATAACCCCCACAGTCTCCACCTCCCTGAATACAAGAAGCCACCGATGCGTCCGGAGTTCGGCAGAGGGCGGAACTGGTGTCAGACAAGGCATCACTGTCCCACCACATGTCCACGCCCCTTTGTAAGTGCATTGACAGGCTGAGTCAGCGGGAGCGGATCGTGATATACTACACCCTCCCGGATGGTAGTCGCAATCGCAAGAACCACGGTTCCGAACAATATTTTTGCTCGATGCAGCGGGCAAGCTTCCATCGCCAGGAGTGGCGAGTCGGAGACCTTTGGCTATAGCCCAGGAAGCTAGACTGGGGGGTTTGTTTGTAACAATTCCCCTGGCACCAGAATTATAGTAGCTGTCGAAAGAAGTTGGCCTGTCCAGTGTCCAAATGAAGACATTACTGACCACATGTTTACCTCGGTTGATTCCGGCTAATCCGATTTCATCATAGTAGGTGGTTGGGGCGCATGCCGATATTCCGGTGGAGTATATTATATTCGGTACGGCCAAGCCTGTCAGAAACTGCAGATTGTTTACTACCCCTGACCGATCCTGGTCAACGGTGAAGTACAATCTGGAACGGTACTGCGAATTATTAGCCGCGGTTGCAGCGCTGATGATATACTCTTTCGCGTTCCCGCTTATCAAAACATTACCTCTGTACCCCTTTACGAACAACTGTTTCTCAGCCGTGTTGACCACCTCCCTGCCTGCTTTCTTTTGAACCTCCACAGACAATTCTTCCGCTTTACTGTCTATATAGATAAGAGCCAGGGATGTGTACTTCAACAGGAATGTTAATTGTTGGTCCACATTGGTGCCACCTTTACAGGCGTTAGGCAGATGACAGACGCTTCCGGCGACAAAGAGATCAAGATAACAGGTACAATCGCATGGAGTTCCATGGTGAAATGTTGTTGGCCTTCCGGACGTCTCATCGAAGTGCATGTCCATCTCTACGGCGTTTGCTCCCGACCCTAGTGCCCAGCCGGCAATGTGGTCATCGTTGACCATGTGAGCGATCACGTAGAATTCATCGTTGGCTTCACATGACATGGTAATCAGATAGGTGACGGTGATGATGAAAATCTACAAGTTGATATGAGCCGCCATGCTGGTTCATTTGGAATAGCTGGACCACCTGAAAGTATTTAGCAGCTATTGAGTAACAGTAATTAATGGAGAACCTCACAGTAATTGAGAACCTTACAGTAATTGAGAACCTTACAGTAATTAAGAACCTAACAGTAACTGAGAACTTAACAGTTATCTAGAACTTAACACTAATTGAGAACTTAACAGTAATTGAGAATCTAACAGTAATTGAGAACTTAACAGTGACTGAGAACTTAACAATAACAGTAATTGAGAACTTAACAGTAACTGAGAACCTAACAGTAACTGAGAACCTAACTTTAATTGAGAATCTATCAATAATTGAGGTTTTTTGAGGCAAATCCAGAATGACGTTCATTCGGGGTCGTCTGAACCTCACTCTCTTCATGATGTTTGCCTAAATCAAGGACTTAATTCCAGCTCAAAGAACGTTACAGTGTGCTCAAAACCGGACTGGTTCACATTATAGCTTATCATCTCAGGCCCATTTTAGGCTATTTACATAACTCTCAGCCCAAAGCATAATGTACACTTCCTTGTTGGAATGCACTGTTAATAGACAGATATGTTAGGACACGTGAATGGACTTGAAGGGGTGGGGGGATTTGGTTTAATGTCACACTCAAGTTCATTTCACTCACATGGTGACAGCCAGTTTGCTTAGTAGAGGACGCCAGAGTACCCGGAGAGAAATACCACCAGTCGGCAAGTAACTGGCAAACTTTCACACATGCACCAAGGAACTGCCGGTTCAGTGGTGTGAGGCTAGCGGTAACTAGCGAAGCGCCTTAGACCACTCGGCCACCGAAGGCCCTAATGGACTTGAGTTCACTGTAGGCCTATGGCTGATGCGAGTTGTATGAATAATATTAGAGAAGATATTTTACGCCAGACGGACTGAGGTGCTATTAAATATGTAAACATATTTCAAAGTATTCGAGAAAACTTACTAGAAGATATAGGCTCATCTATCACCCACTGTCTCTGAATGAATTCGGGTCCAGATGTTGTCGGCTGAACGTCAATACTAACTACTCAATGACTACCAATAGTTTACTTTCTGATATAAGTAGAACAATTCGTTAGATCATGTGTGAGTAATTTAACATATGTTGTTTGGCGAACTGATACAGCTGACGTGGGATTGACTTATATTTCTTTAAAAAATACCTTTTGTACTGGAACTAATCAGCCCCTGAAACAAGTCCAGAAAGCACCAAATCAAGAATGTTTTCACACTATATCACCGAGTATTGATATCAGCCGTAGCGAACTCCTCCGCCCGCGCACCTCAGTTTCTTGTCCATCCATATCTTTTCGTGTGCTCTGGACCAATTTCGTGTGCATGGACAAGAAATCCTGACGCTCGTTCCATCCAATCCTTGCGCTCTTGAAATATTTCTCACCCACGTGCAATGTTCCATGCGCTCGAACAAATTTTCACGAATATCCGGGGTCTTTCTGGGTCTTTTTGAGCCGAATGTTGTCGGAAATAGCCGGAGACTTCGGGTTAAACTGTCATGACGGAGAAGGGAGTTTGTTCTTCTCCATTAACTTATACACTATCATCTCTTATACGGAAACGTCGTTATAGACATATTTATGTAGGTCTGTTGTCTTGCTGGGAAGTCTGTCGCACGAAGTCGGGCATTACAGGTTAATTCTTTTGGTATTCTTGCATTTACCATGTTTACCCCATGCTGAGGCGTTAGGGGACGTGTGCTTAATTTATAGTCTCCACGCATAGCAACAATAAAAGCCTGGCTGAGATACCAATGCTACGTCTTAGAATCCTCAGTCAGAATGTGAGGTGCCGACGGAGACTTTCCTGTGGAGTCATATATGGTTGCTTTTAAGTCGCCAGAAGTCAACATTTTCCACTTCTCACATATCTCACCGATGTTGTGTCACATCAACATCCCATTACATGGAGAGTGATGTTTGTGATTGCTCGGTGTAAATTAAGGCCAAACTGACCTTGGGGGGAAACTGTTGCGAGTCCACGGAACTTCGTCCGTGGCTGTGGAATACGTCACGAACGCGAAGATTGGATGGAGCGAGCGTCAGGATTTCTGGTCCACGCACAGGCAATTTGTCCCGATTGCACGGAAATAGATGAATGGGCAAGGAACTGAGTTCGCTAGACCTAAATATGTCCCAATTTCAAAACTGATGCAACAGTTGTGGCAATATGACTAAGAGTATTGATATTTTTGCGACATGGGTCCGTCGTCGTATTCCCGAGAGATTACAATAGTTACTCTTCACTGCCGGACTCTCGAAGACCGCTTACAGGTATTCTATAGCTAAACGTTCTCTGCCGAGATTTAACCGAGCGGTCATCTTAAATTCACCAGCTGGGAAACGTCCACGTCTGACCTTTGTCACTCAAGTTGGTATCTGCTTCCAGTTGCCATTGTTAAATGCTCATCTCCCTGTTCCATGTTGAAGGATGAGACAGCTAAGCCTTGGCTCAGACAGGGTCTTGTAAATCCTTGCCCCCTTGTCTAGGGTTAAGTTTAGCTGGGGTACATGGTTCTGTCAAAAGGCCAAGTGTTACTACCGGTTAGAGGGCTAGCCATAATGGCCTGACTCCCACATTCACTTTTACCTTAGAGTTGATTACCTGGGAAAATAAGTAACGGAAAACTAAAGTACGGTAACGATCAGAAAAAAAATCAGAAAATAATCCAACGCAGGTAAACTTAAGTAACTATTAAGTATATTTTGATAAAAGTCACAAAACATTGTTGCAGAAACTTATAAAACAGGGCTATACCACCTAGCGCTTCCACTCAACGTTTCGCAAATTTGGGGATACATATCGCATGCTGATAGCAAAATACGAGCGTAGCGTGTAAGATCTATGGCTTTACGTTTCGTAACGTGTGTCTAATTCTGATTAAGCCAGGGCTGGGGGCTGTATGAACCCATGTACTTCAAGATCCTCATGGTGCTCATATGATCAGTCGCAATCAAAGCGTGACTGAGATACATCATTCTCTAGATGACGAATTTACAACGAATATTATGGATTAAGAATACTGATCAGCGAAACGGATTTGATATTTTTGAAACATCATGATGTCTTGCCGGCATCATTGAAAACTGTTGACCGCTTCTCTCTGTTTATGTATACTATGATTGTCTTTTTGAATTTGGTGCTAATACTGTTATATGGAATAGGTCTTTGAATTATGGACGCGGATATTCTTTAATGAACGACGGCTGAATTATGAATGACGGACCAGACGCTTGTAATAATCGCCCTATAAAGAATTTATCGAAAACAAATTATCCCAATGACTTTATCAACACACGTTCATTCTAACTTGATGAAAGCTATTAGCTCCAACACCCAACCACGCACTGATAAATATACTACAACACGCTACTTTATTGCAAGAAAGAAACGGCCATTGATGTCGGCGTATATCTGATCTGTTCTCTCTTTTCTATTCGGGTTGTATTGCATTTCATTCACACTTTAATTGTGACTTGTACTGTTCACACGGACATCGTGATGAATTTGTACCACCCGATGTTGATACGGTCCTTTGTCACAAAGAAAGTGAAATAAACCTGAAGACGTTTTATCCATATTCTATCAGTAGTATACAAAGAGTCAATTGAACCTCATTGACCTCAAAAATTTGCATATTAGGGAGGAACCGGGAGGGTGACAAAAGGTCAATGAGTGCATAGTTCCGGCAGGATGACCAAAAGCTACCTCCAATCCAGGAGAGTTCCAATTGCTGCAGGGGATGTATTCAGGATGTATTCATGCGCGGTGATGCGGTTTGGCCGCGGTTTTGGCGGTGATTCGGTCTCGGGAAAAAGCTTCCGCGGAGAAAAAGTAGTCCCTAGATAAAATGGTCCGATGGGGTCGAGTGAGGTATCAAAGTGAAGCTTAGGTGAAGGGGCATCTAATGGGCTGGGTGAGGGGTTGACATATCGGCCTTCTGCGCATGCGCGGTGGCCGAAGGGTATGAAAATAGCCTTTTGGAGCTAGGGGAGCCCCTAGTGGACCGATGGGGTCGAGTGAGGTATCAAAGTGAAGCATTCATGAAGGGGCATCTGATGGACTGGGTGTGGGGTTGAATTAGGGTCATTCTGCGCATGCGCGGTGGCCCAAGGGTATGAAAATAGACGTTTTGGAGCTAGGGAAGCCCCTAGTGGACCGATGGGGTCGAGTGAGGTATCAAAGTGAAGCATTCATGAAGGGGCATCTAATGGACTGGGTGTGGGGTTGAATTAGGGTCATTCTGCGCATGCGCGGTGGCCGAAGGGTATGAAAATAGACGTTTTGGCATCTAGGGAAGCCCCTAATGGACCAATGGGGTCGAGTGAGGTATCGATGTGAAGCTTATGTGAAGGGGCATCTGATGGACTGGGTGTGGGGTTAAATTAGGGTCATTCTGCGCATGCGTGGTGGCCGAAGGGTATGAAAATAGACGTTTTGGCATCTAGGGAAGCCCCTAATGGACCAATGGGGTCGAGTGAGGTATCGATGTGAAGCATTCGTGAAGGGGCATCTGATGGGCTGGGTGTGGGGTTAAATTAGTGTCATTCTGCGCATGCGCGGTGGCCCAAGGGTATGGAAATAGACGTGTTGGAGCTAGGGGAGCCCTAATGGTCCAATGGGGTCGAGTGAGGTATCAAAGTGAAGCCTAGGTGAAGAGGCATTCAGGAAATGGGGTGGGTGCATGTAAAATTTTTCCTGAAAAAAAAAAAAAAAAAAAACGGAAAACGGACTTTATCGAAAAACCTGGGAAAATGCCTATATGGGGTATGGGTGGTATATAGGTCGCCGGGCTTAACGGGGCTCGCCTGTCAATAGAGTTATCTCCCCCTAGTTCAGTGTTATCCCAAAATAACGAAAATACTGTTACGATCACTTTCTAAATGATAAAAAATATATCTATTCAGCTGTGGGAGCTTTGTCATTACGATAACCAGAGGGGTACTGTATGTTCGCTTTCAAGACTACCGGTCTGCTACCTCCTATTTAGTGGGAGGCCCGTTGGCCGAGTGGTTTAGATCGACGACATACAGTGCTGGCGATTAGGTGCCCGACTCTGGGGTCGCTGGTTCGAAACCCGTACGGGACTCGACCAATTTCCCAGCACTAGAATTTGTGTTATTCCAAGATAGTGTTATCCCAAAATAACGAAAATACTGTTACTATCACTTTCTAAATGATAAAAAATATATCTATTCAGCTGTGGGAGCTTTGTCATTACGATAACCAGAGGGGTATTGTATGTTCGCTTTCAAGACTACCGGTCTGCTACCTCCTATTTAGTGGGAGGCCCGTTGAGGGTGTCAAAGTGAAGCTTGTGTGGGGTAGAGTCAGAATGGCGTGTTTTTGAATGCAAGTCGCGTCAATCTGCGCAGGCGCAGTTGGTTGTAGTAAGTAAAGTGGCCATTTTCGGGCAGTACATGAAGGTATTTGGGATCGAGATGGGCTATTCACGGTTCGAATGCGTCCTGGAAGGTGTCATCTTGTAGTTCTCGGGGTGTACATTCCGATTTGAGGGATGTTCGCGTCATCTGTGACGTCATCGGTGACGTCATCGGTACGAGTAGTAGCGAAAGTGGACATTTTCGGGCAGTACATGAAGGTATTTGGGGTCGAGATGGGCTATTCACGGTTCGAATGCGTCCTGGAAGGTGTCATCTTGTAGTTCTCGGGGTGTACATTCCGATTTGAGGGATGTTCGCGTCATCTGTGACGTCATCGGTGACGTCATCGGTACGAGTAGTAGCGAAAGTGGACATTTTCGGGCAGTACATGAAGGTATTTGGGGTCGAGATGGGCTATTCACGGTTCGAATGCGTCCTGGAAGGTGTCATCTTGTAGTTCTCGGGGTGTACATTCCGATTTGAGGGGTGTCCGCGTCATCTGTGACGTCATTGATGACGTCATCGGTACGAGTAGTAGCGAAAGTGGACATTTTGTGGGTGCGTGAGGGTGAGTTTGGTGTAGAGATGCACCATCCTTAGTCCGAATGCGTCGTGTGAGGTGTCATTTTGTAGCTCTCGGGGTGTACATTCCGAATTGAGGCATGTCCGAAGCATCTGTGACGTCATCGATGACGTCATCAGTAGGAGTATTAGCGAAAGTGAGCCTTTTGGGGCAGTGCAGGAAGGTATTTGGTGTAGAGATGGACCATCCGCGTTGCGAATGCGTCGTGTGGGGTATCATGTTGTAGCTCTCGGAGTATAGACCCTGATTTCAGGGATATTTATAGCATCTGTGACGTCATTGGTGACGTCATTAGTACAAGTTGTAGCGAAAGTGGACATTTTTAGCAGTGAAGGATGTTATTTGGTGTAGAGATGGACCATCCGCGGTCCAAATGGACCGTGTGAGGTGTCATCTTGTAGCAACGCCCACCAACACCATTCTTAATGCTTCAACGCCCTGGTGAAATAGCTCAGAAGCTCTGATATTCCATGGAATTGTCACTAATTCTTCGAAATGCAGTGATGCCCGTCAACGCCCGTCGTTACACCTAACACTCTAACATAACGCCATGATATAGACCAGAGAGTGAACAACAACAGCAACAACAACAAGGATGACACATGAGAACAACAACAACAAGAAGTTTTTTTCATATAGTTTATTTTCCCCAATGTTACATCATACCCACGCTGGGGGAGCCGCGTTGGGTATATTTACAATTCAAGAAGACTTGTCCAATCAGAGGCCACCATTTGCATCTGTCATATTCGTTCCTGTCCGTTAGATGTATTCTTGTCCAATCAGAAGTCTCCATTTCAGAAAGTGCCATCTGAACCGTTTATTCTAATCATCGTCGGGCAGGCCAGGATACCGTTGAGGCAACATATCCTCAGATAGTTGTTTGCGCATTCTGAGTATCTATCAGTGCGTGGGTGAATACTTTCATCCGATGGAGGTGGTGGTCAGTTTAACCACGAAGAACGCAACATTGGTCATTATCTCCACTATCCACTTGGTGTTACAATTCAAGAAGACTCTTGTCCAATCAGAGGCCACCATTTGCATCTGTCATATTCGTTCCTGTCCGTTAGATGTATTCTTGTCCAATCAGAAGTCTTCATTTCAGAAAGTTCCATCTTCGGCCATGTTCGCTTTGAACCGTTTATTGTAATCATCATGGGTGCTATGTAGGGGTGTGTTTGGGTTAGAGATGGGCTAATCACGGTTCGAATGGGTCGTGTGAGGTGTCAAAGTGAAGCTTGTGTGGGGTAGAGTCAGAATGGTGTGTTTTTGAATGCAGCCAGGTCAATCTGCGCATGCGCAGTTGGTTGTATTAAGTAAAGTGGCCATTTTGGGGCAGTACATGAAGGTGTTTGGGGTAGAGATGACTCCGCTATGGGTCCGAATGGGTCGTGGAGGGTGTCAAAGTGAAGCCTGTGGGGTAGAGTCAGAATGGCGTGTTTTTGAATGCAAGTCGCGTCAATCTGCGCAGGCGCAGTTGGTTGTAGTAAGTAAAGGCTATTTCGGGCAGTACATGAAGGTATTTGGGGTCGAGAGGGGCTATTCACGGTTCGAATGCGTCCCGGAAGGTGTCATCTTGTAGTTCTCGGGGTGTACATTCCGATTTGAGGGATGTCCGCGTCATCTGTGACGTCATCGGTGACGTCATCGGTACGAGTAGCAGCGAAAGTGGACATTTTCGGGCAGTACATGAAGGTATTTGGGATCGAGATGGGCTATTCACGGTTCGAATGCGTCCTCGAAGGTGTCATCTTGTAGTTCTCGGGGTGTACATTCCGATTTGAGGGATGTTCGCGTCATCTGTGACGTCATCGGTGACGTCATCGGTACGAGTAGTAGCGAAAGTGACATTTTCGGGCAGTACATGAAGGTATTTGGGGTCGAGATGGGCTATTCATGGTTCGAATGCGTCCTGGAAGGTGTCATCTTGTAGTTCTCGGGGTGTACATTCCGATTTGAGGGATGTCCGCGTCATCTGTGACGTCATCGGTGACGTCATCTGTACGAGTAGTAGCGAAAGTGGACATTTTGTGGGTGCGTGAGGGTGAGTTTGGTGTAGAGATGGACCATCTGCGTTGCGAATGCGTCATGGGATGTGTCATGTTGTAGCTCTCGGAGCATACACCCCGATTTCAGGGATATTTACAGCATCTGTGACGTCATCGATGACGTCATTAGTAGGAGTATTAGCGAAAGTGAGCCTTTTGGGGCAGTGCAGGAAGGTATTTGGTGTAGAGATGGACCATCCGCGTTGCGAATGCGTCGTGTGGGGGGTCATGTTGTAGCTCTCGGAGTATAGACCCTGATTTCAGGGATATTTACAGCATCTGTGACGTCATTGGTGGCGTCATTAGTACAAGTTGTAGCGAAAGTGGACATTTTTTAGCAGTGAAGGA
>JAVTVY010057368.1:0-31309 GCA_036873755.1 Hanleya hanleyi | reverse complement strand
AGATACCGTTAAGACTTCCGCCCGTCGTGTTATGACTTTTCCCAGCGAACCAAACTCCCCCCACAGTGCAATATGATCTTTTACCGGTTCGCCCTGATTAACCTGAATGAGCAAAAAGTTATATACCGGCTGTCCTATCAACGGAAATATAGTACATATGGTCACATTTTGTGTTAAAATCGGGGCTGAAATATCCTGAGTTTTCCCCCATATAATTGTGTGTTAATTAATACCTCCCCATTTTGGTAGATACAATGACGTCACTGGGGGATTTTCCTCCCTCTGAAAAGCTTACTTTTAACACAGAAGTATATGGAAAAAACTTCAAAAAAGTATAGTTCAGAATCCATTTTAGCATGATAATTTGAAGAGATGTACTATCTTTCTCTTCACCAAGTTGTAGAAATTTATCTCAAGTTTGAGCTAAGATTTTTAGTAAAAACCTGCTACGCTCCATTGAGGCCTAGGTTAAAAATCCATCAGTTGCGCGGGTGGCAATTACGGCACCGTAATTGATAGAACAGCCGATCTTTGTTAAGAGCTGCTGTTACTTCCGTTGTATCTAAAATCGGGGCTGAAATCAGTTTTCCCCAATATAATTGTGTGTTAATTAATACCTCCCCATTTTGTTAGATACAATGATGTCACTGGGGGATTTTCTTGTTGAATTTAGATTTTATAATAAAATTAATAAGTTTAATAAATAATTAATTAATAATCAGTCCAATCCAAAGATTTTATAATAAAATTGGACATAATGAAGAAAATAATTCTTCAGAATACACCAGTTCTAGCATGATTTTCAAGAAAAAAAATGTCCATTAATGAATACTCTACCCTCTTCATTATCACCAATTATATACAGATAATATCATTCTATTTTCCTGGTAGTCTATTACATTAGCAATTGACTTGCCGGCATGAATTTAACAATTTGAGGAGAGTTATCTCCCCTGTACCGGTATATTTTAATTGGCCACTGGTGGCGCCACCATGCTGTCATATGAGAAATTTTAACAACAGCAGCAGGAAAACAAAGTTGATTTGTTCATGTTAAGCTGGAACTATTGGGGTTTAAAGAACTGTATTGCAGATGGTGATGAGTGAAGCTACATGTAGTGATGGTAAGTAAGTTATAAATATAATTATAATGTTATAACTTAATTAGCAAAACAATTCTAATTTCTAGTTAAATTCAGAATGTTGTAATGTGGACCCTCTATGAGCTTTAACTATCAACAAGTTTCTCTTCATATACTTGGCATATTAAACAATTGATAATCTTCTCAGTAACTACTGCAGCACTTAACCTTATATTTGCAGTCAAAATTAATGAAATAAATCAGTTAGCCTCATTTAGCCTGGAATTCACAAAGAAATATCCATAACTCAATCTGTCTCAAAATTCCTTTCAGATCTACCCAGGTTCATCCAGGCAGTGTGAATTGCCATTGTTGCATTGTCAGCTGGAAAAGCCCAGGCTTGGGGACCTCATGTGAAGATTGGCCATGCACCCCTGAAGGAAATACCCCGGAGGGTGAGATAAATAGGTTATATCACACCACTGCTTGTGTATTTCCTGTTCATGTCAAACCGTAGGATTTAACTTGCTAGGAAGTTTGAGGGGGGCATGTTAGCTCTCAATAAATCAGTTGACATCCTCACTTGTTGTTTTGAAATGTTTATCGTTTCCTGCTTATATTTCCAGAAGATTTGAGAATATTTCCATACCAAAGTTCTGATGAAATCGCAAAGGAATATTTATTAAAATAAATTGATAACAAATACACTGTTGGCATAACCGATATTTGCTATGATAAAAATGTGACCAGGAAAAGCAGGATAAATTATGATCAGATTTCCTATAACCATGATAACAGGCTATATTTTAATTGTCTATTTATTGCACTATTCTTGACCATGTTCGAGGCGCACATTTCATCGACTCGGAGCAGACATGTGATCATGGAAATCATACAGCGTCTATTGTTGAATTACTTCTTCGCCAAAGAGGAAATAGCATCAGGCAATATTACATGACCAATACAACTGGATGATGAACATTGTTAAAATCATATTAGTGTAAATTCTCAATATTTTTTCCAATTGTGATTGCGTTTTCGTTTAGCGTTGATCCATTGCAGTATTATTTAATGACGATATGCAATATAAATTCAAATAACAAATATATCTAAGCAACAATGTTACAATGGATTAAATTTATATAACTTTTCAGACGAAGAAGACCACTATTCAGACTGGTGGTTTTAAATCCAGGTTGGACCATATTATGGGACAGAGCAGATATTCTAAGGTAGCTATTGATTTATTGATTTTTGATACTGAGTTTGTGTCTTGGATTGAATGTAAATTCTATAAGGCCAATTCTCGTAAAGCAAGTAATTACTTGTCTTCTACAAGTTGCTGCTACAAGTCACACTGTGCGAATGGGGCTGTAAACAGAGATGATTCTTAACTAATTGATATATCATGTATTTTGTAGAAGGCTCTGCCAGTTATAGAAGACGACAGTGATGAGGAAGGAGGTTCGTTTGCCGAAACATCAGAAACATATGCTAATGTAAGTATAAATTACATTATTGACAGTGCACCACATAATGTAACCATACTATAGTTTTCTCCATCACATCTACATGTAGCTTTCATTTTTCGTGTTTGCGTTTTTCGTGAGTGAAATAGTCCTATAACAGTCGACCAACACAGGCCATATTCATACAGCATCTGCATTTATTTAACTACAATGTAGTTTGTCATTCAAAAGTCCATGAACTGATCAAATACTTAATCCTTTGTTTCCAGATTTCCGACATCGAGAGTGTTGCTGATGATGATGGCACTCTGCGACAGACATTACGAAGAATTGAGGAAGAAAACAGGAAGCTACGAGCAGACATTGGCGATCTTCATGAAACTTTGCAAAGTCTGAAAGGTATGTCTGGCTCAGCATTCTTTCTGTATGCAAGATGGCCAAATAAGGGAACAAGACGTATGCATGAATATGTATTTGGAAATATATGGAAGGGTGTCCTTATACACATATATTCTGCAATAACTATTTTCCAAACAAATTTGCTCAAATGCTTTTGTTCAGATCAGCCATCAGTGGTTTCGCATTTTACACATGCATGATTCTCAGCGTAATGAATTATCTCCTTTATAATATAATTACCTCATTTAAATAGCATGAGAATGTACACATGATCCGTATTGTAATTTAACTATCCTCAATATGTTATGGTGCATTTGCGAATACATTTCTATTGTTTTTTGTTCTCTCATTAGATCTTCCAAGAATGGTTTTGGACTTGTCACAACTTGTACAGGAAGTGAAGCAAAGCTGTCAGTGCAATTGTGCTCAGGAGACAATTACCCCAGAGAGACGTCCCTCACCGATGGTACATGCTGCTCCACTTGTACCAGAGTCCTCTCTATGCCGACTACCCAGTCACCAGCTCCATCTCCGTTGGTTGTTCGAACACCAGGTACCCTGGGACAGCAATCTCCAGTTTTCGCCATCTCACAGCATACCACCGAATTAGATGTTGACCTTGTAAGTCATATGTTTTTTTATCGTTCATAATAATAAAAGGCTTTATCTATACTCCATTACAAACTCTTAGCCCAATACAAGCGTCTAGTCCGTCATTCATAATTCAGTCGTCGTCCATTAAAGAATATCCGCGTCCATAATCCAAAGACCTATTCCATATCCATAGGAATGTAATGATATATACAGAGAAAGTTAAATTGGGATATCCTTACATAAGTACAATATGTTTAAAACAGTGATACCCAAAGAACAATTTTATAGTGAATTTAAATACTTAAAGGGTCTTCTAAAGCTGACTAATCATTTTGGTAGCCTATTGAAACAAGTTGATGCTATTTATATTCACGCAGAATATTACAACAGTTATTTTATCATCTTTCAGGCGGTGGTGTCTGGTAATGTATATCTGCCAAGACGAGTTGTACAGAACATTATCCGGAGTGATCCCCGAAAGATGGCCATGGATCTAATGTCAGCTTTATTCACAAGAGCTGAGATGGCTACACACACGCTGACTGGTGTGGAGTCAAATACTGGACCTGATGCAGACATAAAACCACTCATTGAATCAAGACAAGATAACTGCTATACAAGGTAATTGTTCTTGTCTTTGAAAATATCTCGGATCTTTTATCAGTTGTATGTACTGTGACAAAAACATTTTGAGCGCTTAGCGTCCCATAAGCCAGGTATTCAAATTAAATTACCCCGCTATAATAAAATGCTGTAATACTTAAATAAGGAGCAAATCAAAGTAAAATTGCCCAAGTATTAAACTTGGTTACCCACAAACTTGCAGCTGCCTATTTGACTGAGTATATAAATTGGGGTTCCAAGCCTTTGGCAAGTTTAATGCATTTCTTTTCTGCATTGCAACCCTACTTCTAAATGTCTTTTAATGATGTGCTAATTAAATATTTTCTTTTACCACTTTCGCTAAAGTACTACCAAAAGAAGTTTCCTGGCAAGGATAAGATATACAGGATTCTATGAAGGCCAAACTGAATGGCGAACAGAAGTGCTACAGACGGAAGGAGAAGCACAGAGAGGCTCCCCACATCATTCCCCAGTGACAACATGGCACACTGATATTATGTCATTCTAATATATACCCTCTATATTTATGTGTATCCTGCGTTATTTTGTATACAATAAAATGTCCGTATGCACGGATCGGCTTCTGTTAAATGTCTTCATGGGTAACATGTCTTACATGTTACGTAATAGTACCTGTGTGTTATCTGAACATTACTGATCAGTTTCTGTCCAGTACACAGTAATTATTTGATCAGTACTGTTTAGAGAGCAATCACTGCTGTTCCATGTAGTTGCTGTAAGAGGTTATTCCTTTAAAAACTTCAGGACGCTGTGTATGTGCCATGACTTCAGCGATACCAGGGACCAGAAGCGAGTTGACCTGATCCATTTTATTTACTGAACTCCACATTTAAAGGTTCACCTCATTTTCAGAAGAGTACCCTGAAAATAGCTATGGAATATTGCTGAACTTCATAAATGATGCTACAGGACAGTCCTATAGGATTCAATAGGACAGTCCTATAGGGTCCAATAGGACAGTCCTATGGGATTGCTGTGGGAAAATGTCCTACAGGATCCCATAAGATTTTGCCTATAGGACAGTCCTATAGGACTGTCCTATAGGAGTGTCCTATAGGACTGTCCTATAGGAGTGTCCTATAGGACTGTCCTATTAGATCCTATAGGACTGTCCCGTAAGATCCTATAGGACTGTCGTATAAGATCCTATAGGACTGTCCTATAGGACAATCCTATAGGACTGTCCTATAGGCAAAATCCTATGGGATCGTATAGGACATTTTCTTATAGGAATCCTATAGGATTTTTTGGTAAGGGTAATATCAGAGCCTGCACCAATTTATGGTAGGTGGGCATGCACCGTCTAGGTGATTTCGTTCAGTATTCACTTTATATGTGAACAGAACCATTCAACGCCGGATAGGTCTTTTCGTTCAGTATTCACTTTATAGGTGAAGGAACTGATCAACGCACCGTTTAGGTGTGGGAAATCAACATACGCTTTATAGGCGATGAGATTTGTTTCTTTCCTTTGTCCGACGTTATAACTGTCAGCTATGCTGGTTTTGAAATACTCAGAGCTATAGCCAGCCCGGCATTGTCTTATATAAGGATAGATGCGGGGCGCGCGGACCTTGGCGGAAGCACTAGAGAGAGAATCGTAAAATCCGTCCGTCATTTGCAAATTTGTGTTTCTTTTTCCAATGAAAAGCTGGCAGTAGAGCGCACTGTGCGTCGCAATAAATCGGCAAAATATGTACAAGTAAGTTTACTCTATACGTATACGGCAATTATGACTGGAAAATTCCAGCTTCTTGGTCGAATGCTTGGTATGAAGTAATTTTTCAAACAAATTCATATTGCATTGATATAACGTCACAGATTCTATAGCAAAATTTGGTCTGAGGGCAATCTGTTGATTTCTTGCACATGTTTTGCCTGTACATTACAGGCCAGACAGCGAGGGATGTCAAGTAAATGATATGGTTCTCAAATGAGTGGCAAATTTGTACAAATCCAGTGGCACATTGATTGAAAAAACAAGGTGTTCAAAATAAAGATACCACTTCCACTGTAGTCGACAAGGCATAATAACAAATAGAAACATATAGTACCATAAGATAACAAAAAGATATATGCAACATACCTACTACTCGGTATCGTGGAGTACAGGCAATTGGCTGGTCTGTGGTTGGATTATCCAATTTAATTGAAGTCCGCATATCCATAGTATTTGAGGAATTTTTTCATGATGTTTTGGAACTGATCCTCGTCACTGCTCGGACTGTTGGAATAAAGGGAATGATTTGTTGGTGCATCGTTCTCTTTGGCCGTCCTGGAGAACGTTGATTACCTAACGACAAGAGGAAGTCATGATAAGCTTCAAAGATCCAATGAAACATTCTTATCGACTGTATAGATTTTTAAATTGTAAGAGATAACTTTTATCGAGCAGCTACTTTGGAAGATCTTTTTGGTCCAGTAAAAGAAGATTGTATTTTGGATTATTTGAGAGAGATCGCTTTGTTCTGTAAATTGTAATGTATTTACATGTTTTATTGCAGTGACACTGTGACACTGAGTTATTAACCTGAATACTTAGAATTTTGTTTGGTTTTCGCTACATTGCTGAACACGACGTTAAGCCTCAATTCTCTTTCTCTCCAATCGAGAAACCATTCGCAACTTATCGGGGATATTCAGAGGAATATAGTCCCTGGAATGACGTTTGGACTAGCTTAATGATGACGTCAACAGAACTATATCTGTTGCAAATTTTGAATCGGCAATAACAAAAAAATACTTCAGAATCTCTCCTCTCCCTCCCCCAACAATTTATTGGCAAAATCCCGAGGCGACAAGATAGGCCATATATCATTCAAGAGATAGAAGTAAAACTTCAGCGTTGATTTGTAATTTTGTTTGTCGAAAATTGACTAGAATGTGTCTCCAGCCGCCTGGGCGGCCCCAGTAAACTCTCCTACCTAAAGTGCTGGAATAGTTGACCCATTCTCACGAACATTTACTAAAAGAAAAGAACCAATCCCAAGGTGTATTCCATGCCACGAAGATCTCCCAGTGAAACATATTCTGATCGACATTAGATTGTAAGATTATAAGAGATTCTTTTAGATCTTTTTAGTCGGGTAAAAGAAGACTGTATTTTATGTTATTTGAGAGAAATCGGTTTGTTGTATAAGTTTTAATGTATGTGCATGTTTTTGGTGTGTTTTGTTGATTACTTCTGCATTGCTGGGTTGTTCACTTGTTTTTGTTGGAATACTTATAATTTTGTTTGATCAGCAATGCCCCGAAGATATCACAGTGAAACATCTTCTTATCGACTGTATAGATTTTAAGACTGTAAGAGATTCTTTTTATCGAGCAACTACTAATTAGAAGATCTTTTAGTCGTGTGAAAGAAGACTGTATCTTTGGTTATTTGGCGGCTGAATGTCCTGATCTGTTGATTGGATATTGGTAGATAATGAAGAGAAGAAGTCCTGTATTTGAACCTACCGGACAGAATCTCCATCAATCTGTGCATGTTCACCCAGCTCTGCATCACCTACAGTGCAGGTATCAGTACCAGCAACATATATCTGCCCGTCAAGCACATCTACTGACACCAAAGACAAGAGCTGAGCATACACTTCCTCTTCAGCATCCTGCAATGATCGAATCATAAATCATTTCAGTTAAAGTAACGTGTACGCCAGCCGTTACATACACCTATTTATTCCTCAAACTGGCCTATTTACTCTTCTTGTTCATACCAGAAGATATGCGCATTTTGTTGTATAAGTTTTAATGTGTGTATGTTTTAATGTGTTGGATTACTAAGTTATTAATTTGAATACTTAGAATTTTGTTTGATGGTCGTTATATATGCGAGTCCATTTTTATATATGGCAGGGATTATTCTATACTGCGTGATGTGTCACGTTGCGCAGTATGGTTGTTCACTTAATTTCATTGGTCCTGTTATCATGTGATTTTTAGCTCTAAGGCAGACGGTGGACACGTGTTCCGTTTTGAGAGCGTTGATTGGTTTATTGGAACTTGCCGGTTTGAATCCGAGGTGCATTAGTCGCCGGGGATTTTCTCTCGACCAAAAGACTGTCGATATTTCACTGCGTCAATAACATCTATATTTCTGGTCTGTGGCATAAAAGTCTGTTCCGCAACGTACAGGTTAGTGATTGTAAATATATTATTTTGTTTATATTTTATAGTAGTCCTCATTTTCTGTCGTCCTTATTTTCTGTCTGTAAATACATAGTTTGTATATAATTTGTCCTTTTCAGTAGGAAAATACATTTGTTTATTGTCAAGTTATGTCCAGCTTCTACTGATTTGTCGAAGTGTTAATGGTAATTTACAGCAAGTAATTCATGTGACCCGAGCCTTTGTTTAAAGCGCAGTTTGTAAGTTCATGTCGGGTTACATGAAACACATGCTTATTTTCTCCAATACATCGTTTGGGAAATATTGTGAAATATTTGTTATGTGTTTTGACAATAGCTAAACACATTTATTATTTCGTACAGGTGCCTATAGTGTCTATAAACGAGAATGTACCATTGAATAGGGCGTGTCCCGTTTCTGGTTTGCCCCTGTCCCACCGACAGGGTAAGTGGTGTTATCCTTCGTGCAACGTAACTTCATACACCTGTACTCTATCAAAATAGAGTGCGCCCTTATTCAAATAGTGTACGTCAGACTTGTTAAGCCATACGCAGTTTTTAAATAGTAAGCTTAGCACTTAATATCTATTGAATTTATCCCCACTGATTAATTGAACGGTATTGATATCATATATCTATCCAATGTGATATTTGGCGTATTCTGTCGTACTACATTTATATGCATATCACGCCGAGATATGTATATTTGCTGTATTATTAGATTCTTATATTGTATTTATATTGTTTATTCAGGGGTTTTCTTGGCACTTGTGTGACTGCAATAAAGGGAGAATGTGCAAACTCGAACTCAGTGGTCGATTGTTAACTCATTATACGGACTAATGACTGCTACATATAGCCGAAATATTGCTGAACGCGACTTTAAACCTTAATTCCCTCTCTCTCTCTCTCTGTTTACTTATCTGATTTTTTGTCTGACAAATTCGAGCATCGTGGAATTTAATTGATTAATAAAATCCTCTGGATGGTTGGTAGGGATAGGAATAGATGATTGAGTTCGAATATAATGAGTTTTTTTATATTATCATTCGACCGGAGGGGTTGGGGTGGGGGAGGGGTCAGAGTTCCATCTCTAGTTGTTTATTTTTTCCTTTCGAAGTTTAGTTTGATCATTGTATTCAACTTGCGTGACAGCCGATCCAAACAGCCTTGGTTTTGGATGCGTTCACAGATAAACCGGATAATCTAGCAAAACACTCCAAACAGATCATTGCTCATTATGGCAATAAAGTGATACCCATACGTATGGCTGCCATATTTATATAACTAGTATGGTGACCCTCTATCTTTTCTTCTCTTATCCGGAGCCCGGATGTAGAGAGATTGGGAGTTGGACCTGTTTTCACTTTGCTCCGAGAAATTTGTCTAATTCTGCGGATTTCAGCTGATCTTAGCTCTGGTTTTTGTGTATATATTTTGTGAATACGTTTGGCAAATACCTGTGGTGAAAGTTTGGAATTATTTCTCAGTTTTTTGCTGTTCAGGGCGTTTTTCTGACTTGGTCAGTTTAGGAAGGCAGAGAGCTGCCATTACTACCGTCTCGGTCTTTGTGACCGTGAGGGTCGGTGTGTTTTTTTCTCTGTCTCCCTCTTCTCTGTTTGTTCGCTGTCTGTAAATATTTCGTGTTTTGCTGTTGTATATATATATATCCTTGTTGACTTGATCTAGTCTGAAGTTGGTTCGTTTAGCGTTCGGTTTGACGGAGGTCGATTTGCACATAATATTTGTGTAAATCGAGGTGGGTTGAATACATGTAACATAGCGAAGTTATATAGCTGTGCGTTGTAGGCTTAGTCCTGAGTGTACAGCTGTGGGCTAGCCTTTGTTCTCTGTTCTTTTGTTCCCCGTTGTAACCAGGCAACTCGCTTTTGTTCTGCCTGGCCCTGAAGTTTCACTGTGTTGTTGAAAATGTTACAGTGTACGTCTTTGGAGTGAGGCTCCATCGGGGAGTATTCAATGTTTACTCTGTGGGGAGGCTCACTGTTGTGCGTGTCACTATTTGTAGTTTGTAGTTGTATTGATAGTCCCTAGCAGGACTTTTTTTTTCTTCTTTTTTTTTCTTTTTTTTTTCACTATGGCCTTTAGTAGGTATGATAGGTCACTGAGCCTACAACTTAAAGGTCTAGAGAAAGCTAATGCGATTGATATATATCACGCATTAAAAGACACTGTTGGATCAGGACCGAGAGTCCTTAAAGGTCTAGTACAGGTATCAAATACCTTGTGGAACGTCACACTGGCAAATGAAAATACCAAAACTCGCCTAGTGCTGGAAGGGTATTCGCGTTAGAGATCAACGTGGCCATTTTAAGGAAATAGACCCAGGAAAATTGTTAGTAAAGATGAAAGACCATGCGATTTCCCAGATTCTGCGATCAGAAGTGCTTTTGAGTTTTATGGTGATGTTCTCTCTGTACAAAAAGAGTTCTACTCTTTCGATAGAGAGTTTGAGACAGGAGTTCGAAGAATTTGGATGACGAAATTCAAACGACCTCTTCCTTTTTCTATTTTAGTTGGAGGTATGAGACTTCCTGTATGGTATAACGGTCAAGTAAAAACATGTTATACTTGTGGTTCAGAAGATCACATGAACTCGAGGTGTCCTTTGAAAAATAAATGCCTGATTTGTCGTCAGGAAGGACACCTTAAAAAATCCTGTCCAAAGGCCAACCAAGTTCCTGAAGATAACGCAGCTAACGATAGAAAAGATGATTCCTCAGATTCTCGCCCTGTTCCGCCCGCAAAAGTTCGAAAAGGACTTTCCGCCGAGGCTCTCCAGCAGAAACAATAGCACTATATAGATTTATGGAAGACTGTAGGCCGTGATGGTAAGGCCACCGACCGTCATCAGAGGAAAGACTCCGCCGAGAGCAATGAGAAAACCCCAAACCGCTACGAGTGTCTCGATGACGCGATGGATGAAGGTTGTAATTCAGAAGATGAAGCTAGTGTTGAAGATAGTGAGGTTTGCGATGAAGTAGAAGGCAAGTCAGATGATCAAAAGTCAGGTGATCAGAAGTCGGTTTCTGATCAGACTGAAAGTGGTGACATAGTATTAACTCCGGAAGTTGAATTGAAGGGTGACAACTTACCGGATACTGGTAGTGTTTCGGGTCAGGATGCACCTGTGCAGTCTGTGGATTCCTCCATTAATCCTATTCACTCCGGTGTAAATGTAAACTTTACACCAAACGAGGAAGTAATGAAGGAGTTCACAGAAATAGAAAGTAGTCAACAGTCTTGTAGTAATAAAGCTACCTCGAATCAGAAAAAGAAGAATAAAGAGAATACCATAGATATCGAATCCGGCAAAGAGCCTAAAATAGTCGATGCTACTCCCACTCCTACCAATGAGTCACCCATGCTTTCTGATGAGGAGTATGTTGAGTGTAATGCTCGTCCGTTAAAAGGCGAGACTTCCTTGAACCAAAGGTCGAAGGACTTGTTGGGACAAGAGCGAGAGAAAGAAGTTTATAAGAAGGAAAATAAAAAAGACAAGAGAGAACAAATGAGACAGGTCAAAAAGAATTACCCAAAATAAAACGTACATAATGGCTAAGCTAACCTTATATATCTTGGCTTGGGCAGTTTTGTGTTTTATTTCTATATACAGACTAAAGATGGCTCAGCCATCAACTATCGTTCAGTGGAATTGCAGAGGAGTTTGGTCAAATTTAAATGAACTCCAATTATTAACTCAAGATTATGAACCATCAGCTTTTTGTCTCAACGAGACCTTTCTGAAGAAAGCAGATAAAGATAAATTTAAATTTCGCCAATACACACCTTATCATTCCTACGCTTTAGAGGAAAATGAAAAAGCTACAGCCGGTTCTTCAATATTGGTTAAAATGGGTGTTTTACACAGTCCTGTTGATTTAGTGACAGATTTACAAGCTGTGACAGTTCGTATTACCTTGAATTCTGTTTTCACATTATGCACGGTTTACATACCTTCTTCTGGTAGTCTCCGGCTCAATGAACTTTACGATCAGCTCCCGAAACCTTGTTTAATGATGGTTGATTTTAACGGTCGTAATATCCTCTGGGAAATTGTAAAGGTAAAATGCGACCTTCCTATTCTTGAAGAATTTTCTTGGTCTGTTCATGATGACCTTTGTGGAAGCGATCACTTTCCCACTGTCCTAAAAGCTGTTCATTCAGCTGATGACCCTCATTTCACAAGGTTTAATTTCAAGAAAGCAAACTGGCCCGAGTTTGAAAAGCTTTGTTCACAAAAACTACAATCAGTCTCCTTCGCTGATGCTTCAGATCCTATACAGCTATTCTCAGATATGTTGATAGAAATTGCCAGCCAAACCATTCCCACATCTTCAGGAGTTGCACATATTAAGAACCCTTGGTTTAATGATGACTGTAAAGAAGCAAGAAAATGTAGGAAGAAGGCTGAACGATATTTCCGCCGACATCCTAATCCTGAAAATTTGAAAGATCTCAGAGTTACAAGAGCTAAAGCTCGTAGAACCATGAAACAGAATAAACGTGATTCTTGGAGAAATTATGTTTCTAAGATAAATACTCCTACTCCAATAACAAAAGTTTGGAATATGATTCAAAGAATAAAAGGTAAAAGCTCCAAGTCTAGCGTTCATCATCTCAACGATGGAAATCAGGTGATTACTGACAGAGTAGAAATTGCAAATAAATTAGGAGAAACAATTGCCAAATACTCTTCATCAGAAAATTATGTACCTAAATTTCAAAGTTTCCAAAAAAGAGAAGAGAAAAATGAAATTAAATTCACTTCCGGTAACCATGAAGGCTGTAACGCTTCGTTTACAATTGAAGAACTTCATGCTTCTCTTACGAAAGCTCATGATTCTGCTGCAGGCCCTGATAATATTCATTATCAGCTTTTGAAACATCTACCGGAATCATCTCTAGAAATCCTATTACGAATATTCAATAGACTTTGGTATAGAGAAGAATTTCCTCCGTCATGGCACACTGCCATAGTTATACCAGTACCAAACCCTGGTCGTGACCATACAGACCCTGGTAATTATCGTCCGATTTCACTGACTAGTTGTGTCTGCAAAACAATGGAACGCATGATAAATGATCGCCTTGTTTGGTACCTGGAAACTGAAAAGAAACTTACTGATATTCAAGCTGGTTTCCGAAAAATAGAAGTACCATTGATCATTTAGTCAGATTAGATTCGTATGTTAAGAATGCTTTCGCCAAGAACGAACATGTGGTTTCTATCGTTTTTGATTTAGAAAAAGCCTACGATACTACATGGAAATACGGGATTCTTAAAGATCTTCAAAAGATGGGATTAAAAGGTCGTTTACTCGTTTTTATTTCCAACTTTTTGAATGATAGACAATTCCAAATTCGTTTGGGTACAACTATGTCTGATTGTTTTGATCAAGACCAGGGTGTCCCACAGGCCAGTATTTTGTCTACTACTCTGTTTAGTATCAAGATCAACAGCTTGGCTGCAGTTCTGAATAATTCAATTGATGGCTCACTTTTTGTAGACGATTTCAATATATCGTGTAGTGGGAAAAGCATACACAATATTGAGAGAACATTACAACTTTGTCTAAACAGAATTCAGAAATGTTGTATAGAAAATGGTTTCAAATTCTTCAGAGCTAAGACAAATTGTATACACTTTTGCAGAAAATATTTCCAGCACGAAGATCCAGTACTTACCTTAGATGGAACTGAAATCAAAGTGGTAAAAGAGGTCAAATTTCTAGGCATATTGTTTGATCAACGACTAACTTTCAAATCTCATATAAATTGCTTAAAAGCCAAATGCACGAAAGCTCTGGATTTGTTGAAAGTAGTTGCCAAGCTAAAGTGGGGAGGAGATCAGCAAACTCTCCTTCATTTATATCGATCACTTGTTCGTTCCAAACTCGATTATGGTTCTATTGTTTACAATGGTGCAAGCAAGTCAAACTTGGCAAAGCTAGATCCTATTCTCCATCAAGGACTAAGACTTTGCCTCGGTGCGTTCAGAACATCACCTAAAGAAAGCTTGTATGTCGAAGCGGATGAATTTCCTTTAGAACTTCGGAGAATTAAATTATCACTGCAATATATCACAAAACTGCGTTCGAACCTCTCAAATCCTGCATATAACTGTGTTTTCAACCCTCAGTACGCAGATCTCTTTTTAAAGAAACCCTCGATTATTCCACCTCTTGGAATCCGTATGAATTACAAGCGTCTAGTCCGTCATTCATAATCCAGCCGTCGTCCATTAGAGAATATCCGCGTCCATAACCCAAAGACCTATTCCATTTCCATATAACAGTATTAGCACCAAATTCAAAAAGACAAAGGTATACATAAACATAGGCTTGTAGCAGCTGGCATTAAAGTTAGTCAGATTTTACCTAACGAGCTCTTGCCAACTCCACCATGGCAGTTAGCCACGCCAGAAGTAGATATTCCACTGACTAAATATAAAAAGGCAGACACGAGCCAGCTCGTGTATACACAAGAATTTGGTCTGCTGAGAGAGAAATACAGTTCACATCAGGCTATTTATACAGATGGTTCTAAAGATGATGAGAGAGTAGCATGTGCTACTATCTTTAGTTCCAAAACTAAAACGTATCGACTGCCAAGTAAAAGTTCCATATTTACTGCAGAAGCAAAAGCTCTATTATCAGCTTTAGAAGGTATTGGATCCACTAGAACGAAAAAATATGTCATATTCTCAGATTCACTGTCATGCCTTAAAGCAATTAAAAATGGAAATTCCACTCATCCCACCATCTTGGAAATTCTACAATTATATGACACCAGATTTGATCAACAGATAGATATTGTGTTTTGTTGGGTGCCTAGACACGTTGAGATCAAAGGCAACGCTGAAGCTGATAGATTGGCTAAGGCAGCTCTAGATGAAGAAGTTGACCCTGTTGGAATACCATACAGCGATTTCAGACCATCTATCTGCGCTTATGTAAGAAAGCTGTTTCAATCTTTATGGGATACTATGGATAATAACAAACTTCACGAGTTCAAGACAACGGTTGGTTATACTCACCTGAACAGTCATAAACGTTTCGACCAGGCCATGATTAGACGATGTAGGATCGGTCACACACGATTAACTCATGAATATTTACTAAAACAGGAGCCGATTCCAAGGTGGATACCTTGCCATGAAGATCTCTCGGTGAAACATATTCTCATAGACTGCATAGATTTTAAGATTGTAAGAGATAGTTTTTATCGAGCAGCTACGCTGGAAGATCTTTTTAGCAGAGTGAAACAGGATTCTATTTTAAATTATTTGAGAGAGATTGGTTTGTTGTACAAATTTTAATGTTTGTACCTGTTTTAACGCATTAGTTTACCGAGTTTTTGAATTGATTTCTTAGAATTTTGTTTGGTCGTATATAGCTGAAATATTGCTGAATGCGACATTAAAACTTAATTCTCTCTCTCTCTCTGTTTATCTTTTCCTTTCGAAGTTTAGTTTGATCATTGTATTCAACTTGCATGACAGCCGATCCAAACAGCCATGGTTTTGGATGCGTTCATAAATAAACCCGACAATCTAGCAAATTACTCCAAGCAGATCATTGATTCCAGTAGTGCTCCTTCATTGAAATTATACAAGTATCGTCTACAAATTGAAACAGCTGTAAAGCTATAATTAAAGAAGTACAGAACGTTAATTTCTATGAGCTCATGGTAATATGTATTCATCCGTATTTACAATGGCAAACTCGTAAATAGCTTACAGAGGATCCTCCTAGAATATTCACTACCGCATTTGTCTGCTATACCGATACTATTTCTTGACAAAGTATGGCGAGCACCTGTTATTGTTACGTATTCAACACTTAGCTATATGTGTTTAGTATTATATAGAAAAAAGGAAAACTTTGATACGAAAAGCTTCAAGCAAGAAAAATTCGAATCTTTCTGTTATCAGTGTTATGGCAACAAAGTGATACCTATCAATCAATCAATTTTTAATTTGGATGGCGCTTTCAATTTTATAAAATTATGCGCGCCAGGTCGTTGCATTGAGTTTGATGTATAACATAAATATTGATTTAAAATATCCAACTATACGGATTTGTAATGGATTAAAAAAACATGTAGAAAAAACAAACTCCAAAGGCGTTATTTAATGTCATGGTGAGGTTAGAGACATAAAAGGAAGGGAGCATATGTACGGACCAACACACCTAATTTAATGGTAATAAAATCCTAACGACCCTATCTATAAAAAAAAATATATAAAACTGAATTAAAAAGGCCAATATAGCACATGCATATTTTGTTTAAACAAAAATTAAACTCGTCATATAGATTTAGATTTGAAGATGCGGTGAATAAAAACGAGATTTGATGTAATATCTATACTCATCCTGGTGAACACCGGAATATCCTCAGACACCGACCCTCAGACACCAATGTCCAACCAGAACAAGCAAAGACATTATTTAAAACAAAACTCTTTACCAGAGTAGAGATATTGGTATAATTTCTTAACCACAGGTAAGAAAATATATATTAAACTATTCTAGAATTTTATTATTCATCAACTTGTAATATGCATGTACTATTAATTAACCAATATAACTATTATAAATAATTCCACAGGGTGGTTGGGGAGGTAACAATTGTACACTCCCCTAGACTAGATGTGAAATGTAGAACAGAATAATAAAATCAATATAAATTAAAATCTGCGTGTGTGCAGCATAAACCTATAAATAGCCATAAAAACTTTATCACGGTTTTTTCTAGGCTTTAAGATGGACTCTATAGTATGATTGAAAACACCAGCACATATAAGTTCATTAAAAAAATTGAGTCTCTGATTATTAAATCGTGTACACGATAACAAATAGTGACTGATGCTTTATTCTACATCACACGCATCACACACTCCAGTGGGATGTAAATTACATCTATAAAGATATGAATTCAAGGGAATATGCCCGACAAGAAGTCTAAAAACAAGTACTTCAGCGTGGCGATTTGGTAATTTCAAAGAGGCGTCTGTAACTGAAGGCTGAAATTGATAGTAAAAACGCCTCTTCTGTGAATTATCCCAGCATTCCTGCTATTTAAAATTAAAAGAGGGATATAAACAAGCCATGGCTTCATTAATTGTTAATCCCATATGTATATTAATATCTGGAAGTGCGGATGCGTGCTTAGCAACAGAGTCCGCAAGCTCATTCCCATATATACCAGAATGGCCCGGGACCCAGTCGAAATAAATTATTATATTTTCATAACTCATCGTAGTGACTAAATATAATATTTCATATAAAATACTTGAAGACCGGCTCCAAGAGAAGTTCAGCATTGCTTGTAGAGAGCTAAGAGAGTCTGTAAAGATTACAGCTCTAGATATACTAGTATCTCTAATAAAATTGAGTGCCATTAAAATGTATAAAGCTGTATAAACACTCACATGATCATTAATTCTAAAGGATTTAGAATATTTTAATTCAGGTATGCAAAATGCAGCACCCACCCTGCCGGTATCTGGACACTTGGAGGCATCTGTAAACACTTGCATGTATTCACTCCAATTATATTTAATATATTCTTTTGTATATCCAGTAATAATATGGGGTGGGTCAGATTTTTTAATTTGTGTATGTAATCCCATATATATGTGTGGTGTAGTCAACAGCCAGGGTGGGTAACTCTGCATAAAACAATTTTTAATAGAGAAAACATCAGCATTTGTTTGATCATACAAGATGTTTGCTCTAATATTAAATGGAAAGTAACGTTTAACGTGTAACGTTTAACGTTACTATCCCCAAAATAAACCATCATACCATGAAGGTTCTAGAATATCACTAGTAGGATGATTTATAGACTGTTTAATTTTCATAAAATATTTGAGGGTTATCTGTCTTCTGATGGGTAGTGGTATTTCCGCACAAGCAACCTGTAAAGCATGCAAAGGTGTTGAACGTAATGCTCCAGTGCATATGCGGAGAGTCTGACCCTGTATAGAATACAGTTTTTTTAATGAGGCACACGCAGAGTCGTATGCCTCGCAACAGTAATCTAGACGGGATCTTATTAGACTCCGATACATCATTAATAAGGTTTTTTTGTCAGCACCCCAACTATGCTTAGATACACAACGCATAAGATTGAGAGTTTTCTGACATTTTTTAATTAATATATCAATATGGGCTTGCCATATTAGACATTTATCAAATGTAACCCCCAAATATTTAAATGAATCAGAACATTTTAACCTGGCACCATTGTAAACTAGCACAAGTGGCTCAGGCAAAAAAAAAATTGTAAAAAGAACAGCCTCAGATTTAATGGGAGAAAATTTAAAACCCCAAGTTTTCCCCCATTTCAATATATCATCTAGAGCCTGTTGAATTTTTTCAACACATAAGTTGAAGTTTCGATGAGAAAACCATATAGCTTTATCATCGGCAAACAAAGAGCACTTAACTTTGTTATCAAGACAGTCGGGTAGATCATTAAAAGCAATATTAAATAAGGTAGGTGATAAAACACTTCCCTGAGGGACGCCATTTTGTATTGGCATAACACGTGATGTACTCTGTCCAATACGAACTTGAATGCGTCGGTTGGATAGGAAGCCCTTAATCCAACCAAGCATTTTACCACCAATACCAATATTACTTAGTTTAATCAATAAACCGTTTTTCCATACCATGTCATAAGCTTTTTCAATATCAAGGAATACCCCAAGTAAGTATTCCTTATTTGCAATGGACCTTTTAATAGAGGTTTCTAAAGTGATCACATGATCAGTTGTGCTCCTGTTTTTTCTAAAACCACTTTGAAATTTAGATAAAATATTATTTTTTGTTAAAAACCACATAAGCCGGTTGTTAATAAGCTTCTCCATCAATTTACATAGATTAGATGTGAGAGCAATAGGCCTATATGAGGTGGGATTAGAAGCATCCTTTCCTGGTTTAGGTACCGGTGTAACAATAGATTTTGTCCAAGTATTTGGTAAAATCATACGCGCCCATATAGTGTTAAATAGTAATAAAATTACATTCAGACAAGACTCTGGCATGTGTTTATACATGTCCTAGCCAATACCATCTTCACCCGGGCTACTAGATTTAGTTGAGTGTAGGGCTTGTTTCAATTCTAATAGGGTGAAATCTTCATTGATAGGCATATCATCAAAACAGATATTATTAAATAAAGGAGCATTGTCTTTTTCCATCTCATCCTTATGAATAACAAAGTCTGCATCATAATTTTCATCACTGCTGACAAAAGCAAAGTTGTCCACAAGAATGTTACTTTTTTCTTCATTTGATACAAAAGACTCATTTCCGTGATGTAAAGTAGGAATAGGGGAGCGTTTATTACTCCCACTAACAGTTTTAACCTGACTCCACACTTCCTTAATGTTCGAGTCAGAATTTAATTTGGAACAATATTCCTGCCAGTGATTTCTACGTGCAGTTTTAATAGTTTTTTGGGCAATAGCTCTTTTTTGTTTGTAATTAATAATATCTTGTGCAAGCATGGTATGCCGTGCCCTATTTTTAGCCCTTTTCCTTTGTTTAATAGCATTAGTACACTCATTATCCCACCAAGGAACAGGTAATTTAAAATTATTTGTATTCCCCGTTGATCTGGGAATACTATTATTCGCCGCCTCATTAATTGCACCAATTAAATTGTCATGAAAAGTATCTACATCATGGCTGTAAAGTTGCTCCGTAATCACATTGTTACATTCCTTATTAAAAAGAGACCAATCAGCTTTTTTAAGTTTCCACCTAGGTGGACCCCCCCATGTTATTAGTAAATAGAGTAAAACCAAGCTGAATGTGAATGGGAAAGTGATCACTGGCACAAGGCGAGGATAAATCTACAGACCAATCAGAGGCGTTGGCTAGATCACCAGTACATAACGTTAGATCGATGGCACTATATTTTCCAGTGCGTACATCATAATGTGTAGGTGAACCGTCATTTAAATAAACAAGGTCATGAATATCCATAACATCGCTTATTATACGGCCATTATAATCTGTGTTCTCATTCCCCCACAAAATGTTTTTCGCATTGAAATCCCCACAAAATACAACTGGGCCTGAAATGGTAGATAGAAGACTATTAAAATCTTCAATATCAAGGTATCTTGTTGGGTTATATAAATTAACGATATTGACCGTTTTAGTGTTTTTCAGAGTGAGCTGTATACATTGACATTCAATAGTCTTGAATACAGGTAATTTAATATTGGTATAAGCAATATTGTTTTTAATAAAAAACGCTAGCCCACCTCTAGCAATAGTGCCATCGCCTCTGTCCTGTCTAATAGGTATATATCCCGGCATTGAAAACTGTAATATTTCTTTTAGAAAGGTTTCCTGTATGCATAAGATATCGGGTTGTTTTTCTAAATTATATAAGTAATGTTTGAATTCAAACCCGTGAGCAATCATACTTTGTATGTTAAATTGAAGAATAGTGACAGCCATGATGCAAATAAGGTGCATTACTGACGCGGTGAATTAATCATCCCCGTGTTCCCAAAATTGTTTACAATCATAAACAGACGCAGGTGTTAGAGTACCTGGCTTTGAAATTAAACTGTATAAGTACATAGGAGTGACAAGATCCCCTCGTAAATGTTTATCTATCATGTCACTGACTATTCCAAGGGCTTTTTTTAACCACGCGGATGCGTCCTCTCTATCCCCGCCAACAACTGGCAATAGCAGTCGAATAATGGACTCCGCTATAGCTGTGATAAGATTGACCAACAGGTCGTCTGATATGTCTGTTGTTATTGGAGCTTTGTTCGTTGTTGTTTTAGCAGGTTCGCCTGGAGTAGATTGTTGCGTAATAGTAGTCGCTTGACTTGACGTGGTAGTGAATTGACTTGATTGTTCCAACACTGGCAACGGGGGATAAGTGTCGTATTGTTCTTCGACAAGAGGGGCTACAGGAGTGGGAGTTTTAACCACTGTACTTTCAGAACGCACAGATTTCAATGCATCTGAAAATGAAATCTTTTTTGTTACACGAACAAATTGTGCCTTGTTGGCTTCTTTTAGCACAGAACAACCTTTATAACTGGAACTGTGAATACCCCCACAGTTTGCACACTTTGGATTTTCTTTATTTGTACATTGCTCGTATGAGTGATTTCCACTGCATCGAGGACATCGAGTTTGACCCTTGCAAGCCGCAGCTACGTGACCAATCCGCTGGCACTTAAAACAACGAAGAACTGGTGGAATGTAATCTTTAACTTTAAATGACATAAAGCCCATTGTAACCTGACTCGGAATTGTTTCACTGTCAAACTCTAACATAATAGATGTGGAGGGGACCTTGTCTCTCCCCTTTGTGAGGCGTTGAACATTGACAACTTTGAATTGTTTTAATGCCTCTAGAATTTCACTCACAGACAATTCCTCTGTGACACCATAAATAACTCCCCGAGGTCTGAATCGGGAAGCAGTTGAACACTGTATATCAATGCCTAAAATGGTACTCATACCTAATAATTTTGCACTTGTTGTGCGTCTGAACAAATAATTTTCATTTTACCAGATGGTAATTTCTTCACAGATTTTACATTACCTACCTGATTCTGTAGCGCAGCACCGAACTTTAAAGGATTTACCTTGGTAAGGGCTTGTCCAACAGCGGCCATATTCACGGTTAGATTTGTTTCCTCTTGGACTACAACTTTGCTTTTCTTGATAGCCCGCTCGTGGGACTCTGCCGCAAGTCGCTTCATCTTTCTGGTTTGTACAGTAGTAAATTCCATATCCTCCTCGGTGTCCGCCATGGCGGATCACCCTCTAGTTATAAAATAACAACTAGGTATAGTGAAGGGACAATAGGAAAGGTCTATATGAAAGAGATGTTAGACTATAGGCCCTGGAGTTACTCAGGGCGGAGTAAAACAAAAGGCACCCAGTTAGTCGTGCTGAGTGTGCACCTAAATTTAACTATGACAGAAAAGGACAGAAAAGAAAAAGAACAGAAAAAAGGAAAGAAAAAATAAATAGACAGAAATAAATATAACGTATATACACTAATGACTACATATCAAAAGAAAAAAAATAAGGAAAACAAAATACATGAGACAAAATAACCCATCAAACTCAATGCAACTAAGGAACCGAAATCGGAACACGTCTACACTGTTCGATGACCAGCGATAGGATCGGATCAAAAGTCTCACTCATCGATATTCAATCACCAGCACTTTATCTGAATATCAACCAATCGTAGGAATAGCCTGTCTCATAATCCGTACATTGTCCGACAGGCGGAACCGATGAATTAGTTCCTGTTTACCTCTAAAGTACAGGGGCTTAACGCTCCACCACGCCTAGCGACAAGATCTTCGACACCTCATCAGTATTTGCCTTTCAAACCCGCAGTGAACTCACCAACACGAGTTATACTTTTTCTAAAGGTTATTCATTCAGAGAATTGTAATTCAGTGACAATTTGTTCTTCTGATTTTAACAACTGTATTATTTCAACAGATGTACATGTAGAACGTTTTGTGAAAATGTACCCTTCAAATGTCATCGCTATTAACCTCAAAAATATTCAAAAACAAAATTTGAACTTTCAGATTACTATCATATACCTTTCAAACTAAATTAGTGTGTCTCATAATTTCGTCCTGGAAACGAATTTATGACCGTTCAAAGTTCAATAATTCGAAAAAATAAAAAAATGCGATCCTCTTCAACTAATCACGGATGCCTTAAGAACGGAAGTAATTTGGAAAAAATGAAGCACCCTTGTTTAGTTGTATATATATACCATGTTCCGTCCAAATTCGGGACTTTTCGCAAAATGGCATAGGAGTTATAAGAAGACCAATCTAAAAAACGTGGTAAAATGTTAACGACAAAAACAAGTAAAATCTATCAAGGAGCGATGTATGTCCGGTAGTTTCTTAACCCAGTGAAGCCGAGATGTTGCATAATTTTCAATATTATTTGATTTAAAATTCGAAGAAATTTAATCACGTGATTAGTAGATCACCCTGTGTTAGATAAACATGCGTGAATCGCCTGCAGCACTCATCGATTAATTAAGAAATAATGTTTTCAAAGGCGTGCTAAATCGTTATTTTACGCGCGGTTAGCGTGGGAAAGTTTATATTTTAGGGCAATGGCGAAGCCCTAAAATTTATAAACTTTCCCACATCAACCGTGCGTAAAATAACGATTTAGCACGCCTATGAAAACATTATTGCTATTCTATTGTACTACTCAAATTGTTTATCAACAAAGATTACAATGAAAGGTTAAAATATATTTAAACTTTGACAACCTTTCTCTTCTTAAAAAAAAAATTAAAAAAAACTCGTCCACTGATGTTGGGACGATGCTCCCGTCTCGGTTGGCATTTTGTCAGCTGAGTCAGCTGTTGGGAAATTACGTGGATATATGCCTATTTGTGTCCCCTTGTTAATCAATTTCCCGATGAAAACAACAGTTAAACTTGAGAAGGAAATTTTATCTTGTAAGTTATTTGTTTGTTTTATTCGATTGTTGCTTGTATGAAAGCAGACGTCCCTTTCCTCATCCGACATGTGAAATGGAATCTCCTAATGAACACCTGCGCTTGACACATGTACATTTTACATAACCGTGGTAAATGTTATAATTATTGCAATGATTAGCTCGATGTTATTGACATCCAGCCCTAAGGGTACTTAGCCATCCTGCGCACACTTTTACACACCTTCTCTAACTTGTCTTTATACAGCTAAAAGGTTGTGAAGATGTTTGAATTTGAAAAAAAATAATTTAAAATGTAATTTTAATTTTTTAGATGGCTTTTTTCAAACAATTATTCAACTTGTCATAACTTTCTGCAGAAGACAAGTCCAACCGGAAACCCGTGTCTCAGTTTTATCAATTTTGGTCTAGTTGACATTGACATTTAATGGAATACTTCTTTACAAAATCGAGCAACTCACAGTTTGAAATTTGAAGTTCAATTAAATGTCAATAGAATAATAACGAAAACTGAAAAAAAACTGAGACAAGGATTTCCTGTTGGAGTTGTTTTCTACAGGAAATGATGTATGTTACGATAAGTTGAATACTTTTTTTTGGAAATAGCCATTTGAAAAAGAAGGCTCATTTTTATAAATTATTTTTTCTTCTTCGCAACCTACACATTTACAGTGTGCACATTTATATATTTGGAATCCTCCAGAAATGCGCTTTCACCAAATCTATACATTGCCATATCTGTAAGGCATACTTTTAGCTGCATGAAAATAAACAATAAATTCTAGAGGGTGTGTAAAAGTGTCTGCAGGAGGGCTCAGTATCCTTAAGTGGGTATCTTCAAACGGCTTGTCTGGCAGCTCATTTTCAAAAGCTAATTTTACCGTATATGAAAATGCTTTTTCATTAATTTTTGTTCACCGACCCATGGAATCGATGTATTTTAATATTTTGGAAAATAATTTCGAAGGTTTGAACCCGGTTAGGGATACTGAAACCTTAAGAGCTCCGGAATGACAAAAAATGAAACTCCTTGACTTTATAGTTTATCATATTGGGGTCGTTTTGAGCTTATTTGCATAACCCCACGGGCAGAGGATCATGGGTAAATTCAAGATGGTGGGGTACTGGAAAAGTGATGTTTTTGTCATATTTTTCAAAATTTCAGCTTTTTCGCGATCAAAAGTGGGCAAAAACTGTTTTGTATCACATCACACTAATATTTACTAATTTATTATGCAGTTTTTGCGGAGAAATTGCATAAATAAAAAATTCGGAAAATCCGACCGAAAAAAATCGACCAAAAATGCCGTTTTTGAAAATGAGGTCACTGTGACGTCATCAATGGGCCATCTTGGATTTTATTTTACATTTTCTGGTAGATCATGACCCAAGGGTATAGTGTGGTAAGTTTCAGCCCCTAGCGCAAGGGATAAGAAAAATAATTAGGGGTGTCATTTCGGTCCCCCACCCAGGCCAGGACAGGTCTCAAGAAGCCCAGGCCAGATAGGGTTAATACGTAAGGTACTCTTCTTAACCTGATTTTCCTGTTTATGCGTAAATCATTAACGATAATGTACCGTGACCGTGATGGTTAAAACGTTACATTATTATAATACGTGGCCTGGTACGAAAGCAAATATGTCTATGGTTTAAGAAAGAATCAAACAATGAAATTGTTGTACAATGCCTATAAACCAATCTGGCCTGGGCGATTTGGGATCTGTTCACGTCACTTTAAAAAAAAAAAAAATTGGTAGATTTTTCGGTCAGATTTTTTCGAATTTTTTATTTCTTTTTTTTTCGCAAATTCTGCATAAGAAATTAGTAAATAATAATCTCATGTAAAATAAAATAGTTTCTATCCACTCTTCCTCGAAGAAAAGCAGGAATTGTGAAGAAAAATGACGAAAGCAGGACTTTTCTGGTACCCCACAGAAAGAAATTCATTTATTGCGGAAATCACAATTGAAGATGATTATTATTATTATGATCATAATATTACTGGCTTACAAACGTGAATGATAATTTTTCTGCCATATACTTCTGATTCTTTTATATATGATATATATATCGTTCTCATAGTTTTAACACAGGTGTTTGGGTACGGATTCAGGGAAGTCAAACAACTGCTTTCTGCAAATATTGAACTAGAACACTAAAACGCCGTATTTTATTCCAGCATGAACTGTTACTTCGGAGACGCTGAGGATTGCGTACTGTGTCCGTCTGTTAAACGATTTGTCCATATAACACACCCAGTGATACCAGGAAAGTATTTTGTCTACAACATTAAATGCAACATTAAAAGGGTGGGGCTTGTGAGGGCGGGGGAGTATATCAGTGCCAGCAATAAGGGTACTTTCACATACTTTTATTCATTCGTCCATCGACTATGTTTTGATGCTTGATGCTTCTATAATGCAGTACAATGAAACATCTGTTTCACAGAGTAACACGAGAACACAGTCCTTTTACAAAAATATGTGTCAATATTAGCAACTTTGTATTTCATTCCATCGCAAAATTGTTATCACCCGCAAAGTTTCACGAACATAAATATGTATGTGCCAATTATGCGAGGTATTCTTTAGAATTATATAATCTGTGGCTAGTTATGACAATTGACAATTTATGGAAGTTTGGTATATTGGGAGCAGGGATAATTTCAGCAGATTTGCACTCTGACTCATTACCGACATTCATTACACGGCCAAATAAGCTTGTTAACCAGATCATGAGGTATAGTTGATTTATAATGATCTCATTTTATATGATGTATTAATGTAATCAAAATAAGATAAGATTACAATAGTTTGAATGAAAAAAACTGAACAAATTTACTAAAATCTGCATCACATTTGCAAAAAATATCAATGATAAGGAGAGGTTATATCAGTTGTATGTTCAGATACAAATTGCATATTTGCATTGATTGTGTGACGTATCCTTCAGAACTAGACCCACCTATTTTCAAGAATTTCTGGATTTTTTTCACTATGGGAGGGGGGTGGGGCAATTCCAGGAATGTTTTGCTCTGAAATCATCCAGGCATCCACTTCACGATGATCTGCATTTATTCCTTGATCCATTAGCTGCAATTTGATGTATATCCCAGTGTAAATGTTTTATTCTTCAGTATACAAAAGATTGCGTTATCCTGAACAAAGAAGAGGAATTTTCGGGACATTTTTAATTTATCTGCCAAAATGGCATGACACACAAGGAAAAGAGTATAAACGCCTATCGCACACACATATTTAGGACGCTTGTGGCCACTTACTTCGTGGGTTAAAAAAACTATACTCTATACTCATCTGAACAGCCAGAAACATTTCGATCAAATCATGATCAGCCGATGCAGAATCGGCCATACACGATTAACTCACGCTACTAACAAAAAAAAAGCCAGTGCCAAGGTATATTCCATGCCATGAAGATCTCACGGTGACACATTTTCTTATCGAATGCATAGATTTTAAGATTGTAAGAGATGCTTTCTATCGAGCGACTACTTTGGAAGATCCTTTTAGTCGGGTGAGGGAGGATTGCATCTTGGGTTATTTGAGAGAAATAGGGTTGTTACATAAGTTTTAATGTGTGTATGTTTTAATGCGTTGGATTGCTAAGTTATTGGCTTGAGTACTTAGAATTTTGTTTGATCGTCGCTATATAGCTGAAATATTGATGAACGCGACATTAAACCCTAATTATCTCTCTCGCTCTCCTGGCAACTTTTGGAAATATTCTTCGGTATTAGCATCATCCACGATAATTTTATTAGTTAAATATATGTTTGATTGTTGAGTAAAGGCTGGATACGTCTGCCTGTGGGGTAACTAAAGAGAGTTGCCGCTGGCAACAGACATTTTCCAACGCCCAAATGTGTCCACTAACAGGTCTAACAATCAAAAATTTGTTTTCAAGAGTGTATCACGAAATAAAAAAATAAGCCCTTTTCAGGAATTGGTCCCTGGACTTACGTTGTTTCGCATAACTTTCCCAGTTGGATTTAGCTGGGAAGCATTTGTCTTGTTTCAACAGACGAGCGTTGTTCATTGCAGTTTTGAAGGAAGGACCTCATGTAAGGTGGCTGGTTACCCCTCACCTTGTTTGTTTTGATGAGGGCATGCTGCCGAATATCGCAGTGCATACATTCTGAATTGCCATGGATATGTGTATCATAAAGAAAGCTTGATATCTGGTTCAAGAGACAAGAATGCAAGTTACATTGAGATATATTGCAACATCTGTTCGGCACCGGTCCATCGGTTCATCTAAACTCCTGAAGTTATAAAATCATGCTTTTCAAATGAACACTCACAATAAAGTCACATGGATAAAGAATACTGATAAGGATTATAGGTAAAGAACATCACGATGTATTGCTGTCATCATTGAAAACTGTTGACCGCTTGCCTCTTTCAGGAAACCATCTTATATGTTTTTTCTAGTTTTCATTTCATGCATATTTTCAATTCATTCTTACTGTCGCGCAAAAGAGCTCGTTGGATTACCGCTTTTAGCGAGGATATTCTTTTGTGATCAACGGCTGAATATTGAATTCGGATGTGACACCCATACTTGATAGCTTAGATTTGGTCGACCAGAATGGAAGAAAGCGTGATCATATCTCACAATAGCGTGGTGTATGACACGAATTTATTCGACCTAGTCGGTAGGTAGGGAATTCTCTTAGCGATGCAACTTTTTTTCAATCTTTTCAATTCGCTTTTAGATAGATTGTGCTTATCAGTTAACCCTTCTATTTCATATCTGGAGAGCCCGTTTGACATACATCACTGTATAAGGTTACAGGGAATTGAGCTGCATTGAAAAATATTGCGAGATAGCAAAGGAAGAATGTTATTTGCGCCCGGATACCATGCAGGCAAGATATATATACGCCATATGCAGGTCCAAATGCCGTGCATTGAATTGCATGTACGGAAGGAACGCAGAGTTTGTCTTATAATATCATGTAAAATATCGATAATATTTTGATCATATATAGGTATCCTAACATTAAATATGTACCTACCATTTTCACGCCTGCCTAGAATACCTCGATCCCTGCACAGCATCCTAGATCAGCATGAATCATGCAGTGCGTTCAAAATATGAGTCAGAATTTTGAAGGACATATGCGGCGCTTACCAATGATTACACTTTCCCGTTTTATCATCACTATCAGATAGGCGAAAACAATGCTGACAGAGTCCGTATGCCAACAGGTATACAATTAAGGAAACAATAGCAACTGTGAGATAGCCAAATACACACTTCAGGATAGTTCTATTCTATGAGATCGCATATGTCTCATCTATCAGCAACTGATAGATACCGATTCAATCAACGTGTTGTAATGTCGCTCTTCAAAGTTTGTGGTCACCTATTACCGCTTAACTACAGGTGACATAATCTGCCCCACAGTTCTGATTGTATCTACACTCTTTTCTCTAATGACGAGCGAAGACAGTTTCGCTCTTTGGTGTAATTGCCTAAAAGAAATTCACTCAGAAAATGACGAAAGCTTTGATCAAATGAAACATCTAAGTCAAAGGAATGATACTGCTGGCTTGATCGACAAATTGACCCATTTTTCATCTGTCTACAAGGTGGGCGGGATTTGGTTTAATGTCACACTCAAGGGTATTTTATATATATTTCATTATTTCGCATATGGTGACAGCCAGCTTGAATGGTGGAGGAAGCCAGATTACCCGGACAGAACCACCGGCCGTCGGCAAGTAACTGGCAAACTGTCACACATGCATCATCATGGTTCGAACCGATGACGTTGTAAACTATGGTCTCCATATATCTTTTAATCCCGAAATCATAACATACCAGATTTCAGGGTGGTATTTTGCATTACCGTTTCTATACGAATAAAACAGAGTGTATGGCTTTCACGAAATATATTGAATGATTGAAATTTCGTCCGCTTCTAACATTTTGGCACGATTGTATCATACCGTTGAAGATAATCAGGTTTGGGGAAGGGCGTAGCCTGTTGATTTTGATGTGCCATCACTGTAGGTTCCGATAGCATTACCGGGAAATCCATTAGCTGACGATAAAAAAGTCGATAATCGTGAAATGTATAATGACGTCATTGATGAATACTGTGACTGGAATGAAAAATACCCCGATTTGATAGGAGTGGAGGTACTGAAATAGTTCTTGATATTATAATCGTTAACAAGTTTTGTTTGTTTGTGAATTCATTGTCATATCATTAACCAAGTGTTTTCCTATTGGCCTAGCTATATGTCCTCGATCAGCTGTATTGGTCCTCAGCTTGTGGTCTTGTGCCAATACGACAGACATCGAACCTATGAAAAGGCAAGCATGAAAACACTTGATTAATGGTATAACGGAACTAATACGTCGTATGGGGCGGTGTGCAAAAGTTACCCAAACAGGTATTAGGATATAATTACAACACATATAAGGGAAGTGGGAAGAGGTGCCGACATACTGACTGCGTCACATGACTTCACAGAATAGTCTTCTGGTTAACCTATTCTAAAGCACATACCAAGAATCTAACGATTCGTGACATGTGTTGTATCTCAGGTACGCTTTTATTGTACATGTTCATGTGGCAACTTGGATGATATGACCACACGGCCCCTAGCACCGGCATAAGCAGTATTAGATACAAATCTAGAGAGCTATGATGGAAATGCTCTGACAACTCGTATACTGGTAATTGGTGAGCTGTTTCGCTGTGACAACTCGCACATTGGAGATTGGTGAGCTGTATCGTCGTCAGATGTAAATGACGGCATTTAACACAAAAGACTAGTCTGTAAGGCCCGATGTCGACCCAGCATCAACTTCCCACAAATGTCAACATATATCAAAGACCGAAAGGTCTGTACAGGGGTCGGGCCTCGGGGACGAAACGTCCACCAGCAGAGTCTCGCCATATACAGGAAAAAATTACAACACATATAAGGGAAGTGGGAAGAGGTGCCGACATACTGACTGCGTCACATGACTTCACAGAATAGTCTTCTGGTAACCTATTCTAAAGCACATACCAAGAATCTAGCGATAAGCATTAGCTGGCTCGGGATTGGTCAAGTAGTGGAGTCCGGAATCAGGTGATACATTCGTAAATGATGTTTGACAATGCCACCAAACTCGTTGTCTATTGTCAATGTTCTGTTCATATTTCGCCCATTCTGTTTTTCGGATAGCATTCTTTGCAGAGTTGTTTAAAGATGGCCGCGCTGGTGAGAATTTGTGTTTTGTGTAATATTTGTGTGTCGACTATACGGTCCTATTCTATGCAGGTGATGACAAATGCACCGGGTTTAATTATGATACGAATTTACTGCTTGCACGAACTCAGCAACGTAGTCTTTCGTGGTTACGATACGGGCATTTAATCACATGATTATGTTATGTGGGGCGAACTTTGAAATGAAACGACGTATAGCCTCTAATTGCTTGGA